>VSMD01085844.1:0-86426 GCA_008750895.1 Mirza zaza
TAAAAGAAGCACTTAATCGGCCGGGCGCGGTGGCTCACGCCTGTAATCCTAGCTCTCTGGGAGGCTGAGGTGGGCGGATCATTTGAGCTCAGGAGTTCGAGACCAGCCTGAGCAAGAACGAGACCCCATCTCTACTATAAACGGAAAGAAATTAATTGGCCAACTAATATATATAGAAAAAAATTAGCCGGGCATGGTGGCGCATGCCTGTAGTCCCAGTTACTTGGGAGGCTGAGGCAGCAGGATTGCTTGAGCCCAGGAGTTTGAGGTTGCTGTGAGCTAGGCTGACGCCACGGCACTCACTGTAGCCTGGGCAATAAAGTGAGACTCTGTCTCAAAAAAAAAAAAAAAAAAAAGAAGCACTTAATCTAGAAGAGGGTCCTTCTAGATGTGTTGTGTACATGTGTGTAAGAAGGCACATAGTTGAGTAGGGAAACAGTGAGTTGGTAACTAAATATTAGATGCTGATCATTAAAAGTTGGGTAGTGATGTTCCTGATTTGCAATTTAATAAGTAAATGAATAACAACCTGAAATTTTGCCCATTTGACTGTCTGGAAATTACAGTTTGGGAACAGATTTTCGGTTTCAATATATAATTTCTGGGCCCTCGTCCCAGAATGATGTATGATCAGATACAGGCTCCTTATCTTTCTGTTGTTGTTTTTAGATAAATATAAACCTATTCCTGAAAGACAAGGTATGTAAACTAAAAACAAACAAAGCCATATATTGAAATGTGTGATTATATCGGAGAGAGGCTCTGCTTCTATTTGTGTGCTACACACGACTTGTTGGCACTACTGACTAACAACATGTACATAATCCCAGAGCCCCCGTGGAATGAATTGGCATGTAGCATAGGCTGGTGATGATCATGCCTGACATGTGCTTCCAGGTATTTGGCATCTCAATGTGCTGTGTGCATTTGTCAGCCAGACAGACACAGAGCTTCGTTTGGGTGTAGGGGGAAGGAACTAAGAGTAGAAAAAATTTTAAACTTCACGAAATTACCTGATTCTTGCATCTTCAGCAGAACCAATTTTTTCTGTAAATCAATCAGCAGGCATTGTGCTTTTGGTTTCACTCCTATTTCCCCCCTTTTTGGGACTTTATCCAATTTCATTTTGAAAAAAAAAAAAAAACTACAGTATAGGTGCTCTTTACCTGCCGCCAAAATCTATACTCTGCAGATTTAGTGGCCACTCCTGGTGACATATTATAAGTTCTTTGACTGTAGCCATCATTGAGCTATTTTTCATCTGTAAACAGTATGCTATTAGTAAGTAAATGGATGAATGAAGGAATGAATGAAAGCAATAATAGATGAAGTTGAGATTATTATAAGCCTTGCTTCAGATAAAGGCTAATCATGTCCACTAGCGCTCTTGCTGATGTGGCATGCTAGTAACTATTATTACATTTCTCATGGATGGATTTCTTCTTTTCCATTTTTCAGGATGAAATCATCTCTTTTAAATCCATTCCTGCCATTAACTTTTAGGCATAGTACGAGTTTTCTTCTCTATAAACAACTATTGCCAAGTACACTTTTGACTGCATTAGTATTAATTGCCTTTTCAATTTATTCTAGAAATGTTATGAATATGTACTTAAATCCTTACTACTAAGACACATCACAAAATTTTTCTAGGCAATAAAACTATTCCTTGTAAAACAATATTCCTTTATGCTATTGCACAAAGTGCTTAAAAAATTCAGGAGTTAATCATCAAAGATATATGTCTGTGAGTTTAAGAAACATAGTTCAAGTACTATTGAAGATCATTTCTTATTCTGCCAAGAAAAGGCCATTGTTATGAATACTGTTGGCTTCAAAAATAGCAGCTGTTTTTATTAGTCTCAATTAAAGGCTTTATCAGATTTCTGTTTTTCTAGATTGCTGAATGTAATATAAGAGGGGTATTTTTATTGCTTTCAGGCATATGTATAGGCAATTAATAATTTATCATGATTATTTTCAGCTAATAATATGGAGAATATCTCCTGTAAAGTTTTACATTATTATATTTAAAAACAGAAGACTTTCTGTGGAAGGGGTTTCTCTCATATAAAAGAAGCACAAATTTTGCTGGGTGTATATCACTGATATATTTTTTTAAAAGTACTATGTAGAGGTGCAACTCTACAAGATCACTTAGTAGATTAGAGACTTTTATATGATTTCTGAGAGTTTTTTAAAAAATTAAAGTAATTCACTTTTGCCATAAAAAATCATTTCTTTTAAAAACAATCAGACAATCATTATGATAAAATGAAAAAGATAAAATTACCCATACATCTACATTCAGAGATATCCAAACTTAACATTATATTTGTAGTTATCACAATTGTTTAGCATTTATTTTTATTTTAAATAAAATTAAAGTCATTCTTCATATACTTTTTTATTTATCTCAGTGATAAATGTTAGTATATATTATGTGAAGAAAAGCATTTCTATTATGCCATTTTACTTGACAGTGTAAGGTTCCATATTAAGCATTCAGCTTAATCATTCAAACTCTAATGTTGAGACCCAAAGATTATATATTTTCCACTATCACAAATAATGTTATACCAAACATTGACACAGTGAAAGATTTGTATATATTATTAATCATGTCCTTAGGATTATTACTTAAAGTAGAGCTACTGGGTATTAATTGCTAATATTTATACATTCCAGGTACTCTTCTAAGTATTTTACATTTATCATTTCCAAGTGGAGTATACTATTGCTATCATTACATTAAATATGAGGTATCTAAGGCATGCTGAATTTAAGTACCTTGACCAAGGTTGCACAGCTATTAAGTAGCCTCAGCCTGTGTTCTACAGCAAACTGGGGAGTATGTATACTCTTTGCTGAATTGGTTAATATTGCTAAATTATTACCAAGTCACACAAAGATGGTGGACCTTAATTAGCCATGTGTGAATATTACTTTTCTACAGTGTTTGCATTGATTCTTTAAGAATTCACAAAATACAATATGCTACTGTGCTAATATGGTTTTACTAGAGGTTTTTAAGTATGAAATATCCAATTTCCTTAAGTACAGTTGATATCTCTGACACTTCATTTTGACACTTCTTGTTGTATGTTTATTGTAAATGTACATCCTCGGTCTTTCAAATGCACATTTTGACTTGTGGATTGTATTTCATATTTTATATAGAAATTTTTGTGAAACCATGGATAAGTCAAAAAATTCATGTTATTTTTGAATATGAATTCTGTCATGGAACCAATGCAGCCCAGACATATTGAAATATCAATGAAGTGTTTGGGAAGGCTGTGGCTAATGAACACACAGTACATTGAAGGTTAGAGAAGTTCCATTCTGGTGATTTTAATCTTGAAAATGAGCCATGTGGATGACCTGAGACCAAGGTGGATAATGATGAGCTGAAAGCTGTAGTAGAAGTGAATCCAGCTCCACTTATGGGTGAATTAGCAGCAAGGTTTAACATGACTATTCTAACAATATTGGACTATTTGAAACAAATGGGCAAGGTAAAGAAGCTGGATAGATGGGTTCCACATGAATTAAATGAGCATCAGCAAAGAAGCTGTCTCAAAGTTTGCCTTTATTTGTTGTCACAACATAAAGCTGAACCATTTCTACATGGTATTGTTACATGTGATGAAAAATGGATTATTTTTGACAACTGCAAGCATTTGGCACAATGGTTGGATAAAGATGAAGTGCTGAAACACAGTCCAAAACTGAATATTCATCTAAAAATGCTGATGGTGTGTCTGTTTGGTAGTCCAGCACTGGTATTATCCACCACAGCTTCATGAAACACAGTCAATCCATTACAACCAATGTCTACTATAACCAATTGGATGAAATGATAAGTGTGCTTATGATTAAGCAGTCTAGACTGGTCAATAGAGGCAGGCCGATCTTCTTGCAAGACAATGCTTGACCACATATTGCACAAACAGTGCTGCCCAAATGACAGAGGCTGGGCTTGGGAACTCTCTGTCCTCCACCATATTCACCAGACCTGTACCAACTGCCTACCACTTCTTATAGGCTTTGTGACACTTCTTGCAAGGAAAAATATCCAATTCTCAACAAGCTATGGAAAATGCCTTTGGCGATTTAATTGCTACTTGCTCTCCAGACTTCTTCAGTGATGGCATAAATAAGCTACCGTTATGATGGCAAAACTGTGTTTTGATGGTTTAGGCACAAACTTTGATTAGTCATACTGCTTCTTGTTTGAAATATAATAAGCCACACTTTTGATTCAAAATCAGACATTTCCTATATAATGACTTAATGGCTCACAAAGAATAAGATTGTCTAGGTGATACCCTACCATTTGTAAATTGGTAAGATTTAACAGTTGATTCAGCAAACACTGCCATTTCTATTTCAAATGGGAACTGAAGTCAGAGTTTGAATTAACAATTTCTTGATGTTACTGTAAGATCCGTTTTAGGTTGTAAGGGCTATTACATAGGAACTTTTTCTCCTAACCTATTTGTGTAATTTCACATGACTCAGCCTGAGAATGTGTATGCATGAATTACATTGTGTGCTTCCACCTGTCTAATTTCCTCAGTTACTTAACTAAAGTGAAAGGAATGCCCAGAAGAGGTGCATTATAATGAGCTTGCTTCATTAACCTTGAATTTCTGACATAATTATTTTTGGAAGGAAGATGGAAGGAAGCATATCAGTCTAACTTCATATGACTTGCAATCAATACTAGAGATTCCTGTGTAGCATAAATACCAAGAAGCCAAGGCAAAAGAGGATTGATATTAATGCATACACTTGAGTCATCTGCTTGGAGAAAAATCTAAAGACACAGGCTTATCCATTAGCCCGTTGTGACTTGAAATTACTCCAGAACCTATCAGTAGAATCTATTTAGCCAGTAATTCTGTATTCTGGCATTTGACACCAATAACATATTTAAATAGCATATGCAAAAGACTTACTCTACTAATTTGAGAAGTTGAACAAACAAAAACACCATGTAACTGAAAAGAGAACTAAAACTCTAGTTATGAAAAAAAAATAATGAAATTGTGTTAGGTTTTCATGAAAAAAAAAACTCTCCATGAAACAAAATAATACCTCCAAATAAATATATATGCACTTGAAACCAAATATCTGGATTATTTTAAAAGTAGTTTCATGCCTCTTCCTTAGAATATGTAGTTATATTCTGAGGATGATTTTATGTGTGGGGTAGCTCAGATTCATGTACCATTTAAGGACTGTGACATTATAGAATGATAGTTCAACTTTCGATCATTAGGCAATAATTGTTCCATAAAGAATTTTGGAGATTTATAAAAATTTAAGTAAATATCCATTGCTGTCATACTTACTACTTTTTTCTTTTGAGCCACTTTTTTCTATCTCTCAAAGAAAACTAAGAAAAATAGGAGTGAGTTATTTTGTATTATCTTTTCTTATAGAACAATTAAACAGCACTACAAGGTGCTTGTTTGGGTGAGCAAAAATTAATAACAGTCATACAGCAATGCAATTATTTTATATTTCTAGTGCACTGATATTTAAATTACAAAAAAATCTGAAACAGGTGTAAACGTGTGAATTCAATTAAGGTAGAATACCCTGCGATTTTTCATCTATAAATTAAAAAAAAAAAATTTCCTTTTTGCTGGTCCATTTACATGCTAAACCACAACTTCAGGTGGGCTTTTTGGTAAGCGGACTGTACTTTTGTCAGTTCCACAGGTCCCCATTTTAAACGGAAAGGGTGTGTTGTTGAATCTTTCTCTGCGTGGGAGCAAGTCAGACCAGAATGCTGGCTCTGAACTTGACCTGTAGAGCAGCAGGCACTGTTGCTTCCCTGCCCAGATCCCTGGCAGGCAGATCCACCCATCCCTCAGCTGCTCAGTGCTGGCTGCTAGCAACCTACAGCTGTCTCCTCCCTTGAGTATTGCCCTTGGCAATGGGGAGCTGCTGAGCATAGAAATGTCAGGGAAACCATTCTCCTCTTCCACCGCACAGGCAGCCTGTCACCAACGACTTACTGCCAAGAGTGACAAACAGGCTGGCCCCTTGCTTCAAGGTGGGACAATCTCCACTCCAGGATTCTCTATGATATGAAGCTGAGATCAGATTCCACCTGCACCTACTGGACACAGATGTCGTCTGAGACCATGTCAATATATCACTTGTGCAAGAATCCATTTTTCAGACTCTGCTTGTAGTGAACCCAATCTAAGACAATCTGGCGTTCTTATTGGAAAAAAAAAAAAAACAGTGTCAGTTAGCATTGAAATCACCCTTTTTAAATGTAAAGTTTAGGAAGTTCCAAATATTTGTGATTTTGCACATTAATTTACAATGAGAATTTTTAAAAATGGGTTCTGAGTGTTGGTTTATTTCTTAGTACCAGTCTGCATCTAAAATCAATGTTGTGCCCAACAGAAAGTAAAAATGAAATTGCTTTCATAATATACTTTCATAAAAGCTGCATTTTTACCTTTACAACAAAGTTTAGTTTTTCCCTACCCTAAGGGTAAAGGAATATAAAAGCATTGGATGATTGCAAACTTTCCATAGAATATGCATAGTTTAATAGTTAGAATCAACAATGAATATAAAGAAAATCCAAATTGTTCCATAAGTGCGGTAGGTTGTCTTAGTGTTTTTCTCTGCTTAAATGATATTGACTGGTGTCCTTATTGAAGAGGAAATAAGTATGTGCTTGGAGGCTCCCAGACAACCATTCATCATTCTCTCATGCAAAAAGATAGAACCCCTGTGCCAGCACACAAAATCCAATGGCAGCTACAGTAGCAGAAAATCAATAGGCTGTATTAGAAAACTCAGAGGCTAATCAGAGCTCAATCTGCAGGCGTGATATACTTTAAAAGAATCATTGCTTTAGGACATAACTCAATTCTCTGAACACCACAGACTTCAGCTTAATTCAAGCATTTAGGGGGAAAATGAGGGTCTTTAAAATATACATTTCGTTCTTTATTGTCTCCCAGAGAAACTTCGGTGCTGTACTGTAATGAATAATGATAACATACATTCTTAAAAACTGATGTTAGCTCAGTCGTTAAGCCCAAATAGAATGAGTGCCCCTGCTGTCTGAAGCAATGCGATGTCATTAGTAAGTGGCATCTCTGCTCAAAGGAGGATGCATATTGTTACTTGTTAAACACACTATTAATATCTGTGAAGGCAAATGGTAATCGGCCCCTTTGTTCCATTGGCGGTCAATTCTGCTGATACATTTCAGCTGATCCTGAGCTCTTAAGTGAAGATATCTTCCCCAATTGAAATTTCTTATGTGACAAATTTCAAGTAAGTTGAAGTTGACACTGTGTAATAAATGCATTTAAGTTAAATGACTCAAAAATTCTGGGCTCTGAAAATTACATGAATATTCTTCACTGGTGTAAAGTTTTCCCCCTTGGGAACTCAAAACACTTTGAAGTATCTCATATTGTAATTTCTCTAGAATAAGTAGAGCAGTTGCATAAGTATTTGTCTTGCCAATGTGGAAATGTGGAATTTATGCACGAATTGTATCATCAGTATAGGTTCATAATATCATATCCACCTATTATTCTTCTATTTGTATGTGTTATTAACATTTTCAGGTCATGACAAGCTTCCAAGACTAGGTTAGATTTCTGATAAATTTATCATATCTCATTCACGACAAGATTCTGAATTGCATGTAGCAAACTCACGTGTCAGTATTAGAGGGGCATTTGTGTTTTTAATAAACCTCTGATTTTATCTTAGTTAGATTCATAGCTGGAATTTAGATATTGCATAAATGTATGCATTTATTGTAACAGATGAAATGTCAAGGTCAGTTTGATCTAATAATCCCAGCAAAATGAAAGTAACATCATGAAAAATGAAGCCCCGCTTGGAAACAAAAGCTAATTAAGATTTTTTTAATGCCCCAGAGAGAGAGAGAGAAGTGTACAGAGAGTAGTCACAGTCGGTTTAAGATTGGCAACTCTGTCGGATGTGACAGCACATTCAGCTCGTCCCACGCAGACACAATCCGGCATCTGGGATGATAATTATTAGACTTCAGAACACTTCTTGGAAATGTTCCATGTAGTAGAGTGCTTATAAAAGCAGGCCTTCTGGAATTACCATAATTTCATATATTACTAAGTGCTTTATCAATATTTATTTATCACTTTATTTCTGAGTTATAGCTATTTTGACATGCAAAAAGAGGAGTACTGTAGATTTAATGAAACAATATTTTTGAAATCTATATATATTTTCCTTTAAAAAACAAATCCTATAATTTACAATGCCCAAATTTAAAATTCCAAATGCATTGCTTCTGCGGGATATTGCCGGTGAATAAACTCTCCTACATAAAATGAGAAAAGTGTCAAATTTTAGCATAAACTTTTAAAATATTTTACTTTTTAACCATTTACCAAATTTTTGATATCTTCTTTATAAAGGTTTTTAAAATAAATTGTAAGACATGCTTATATATATGGCATCTCAGCACAATATTTGTCATAAAAAATTATATTTAATAAGTTATTTTTAAGGTAAACACGAAAAAACTAATTTGAAGCTTCAACACACGGTTTTCTGGATGAATTCTACTGTACATGGAAAATGGCTGATTTTATATCCTTCTGAGAGCTAATGTGATTTATTTGAGGAGACAGTTGAACAGGTCCTGCCACTGTAAGGGTAAGTTCCTTCAGTGTGTTCATCTGCTAAGTGACAAGAAGTAGTACTGCACTCGTCATAGGAGTGCTATGAAAAATAAATGACACAATGTATCTGAAGCATATAGGACATTGCCTGGTATTGCTTTTTGTTAGTACTATTGCTACCATCATCATTAATATTATCGCGATTGCTATTATTACTACTAAGAAAATCTGAAATAATGAAAGCCTGTAACACTCTGAAAACAAACATATCTAGAATGCATCATATTGTAGTTGTTTCTGAATATTGACTCATCCACCCAGAACACATGCGATCTTATAGACGTATATTAGCCTTTGAGAGCCCCAGTTCTTCACTCTGTATAAGGAAAAGACTCTTACCAGAAAATTCAGATTGTCCTTAAGATCATGTATTTAAAATCCTGACCCCATACCACGTTCTTAATAAATGATGTCTTTTAGTAAGAAGGCAATGGCTGAGGGAATGCTATTTTGGAGCTACTTTATTGGTTCTTTCATGTAGAATAATACTATACACAAATCTATCCAGACCCTGCACCTGCATCTTTTGTCATTTTTAGTGAAAGGAACCATGTAGTGTATTTTTATTGTTTTTATATTTTTTTTTCAAAATAGATTTGCTTTAATTGTTCAATGAATTATTTCCTTCATTGAAACAATGATCACCAAGAAGCAATGGTGACTTTTGCATGGAGGATTTCTCCAAACATGTACATGTTATTTCAGAGTTAAAAAATACGCTTTGGACACTCATTTGAACATGTACAAATTTCTAACCTGAAAGATCCAATTCAACATATTAATGTTATACAAAAGGACATTAAATGTCAGAGAAGCTATAGCTTACTTAGGAGATAACAACTACTTTCAAAGCCATTACCGGCATTCTAATCATTGTAAAAATATGTAAAAACACATACAAACATATATGTTTAAATAAACATATATGTAAAAACACAAAAATAAATAAATAAAAAATAAACAAATATCTAAAAACATATATAAACCTATATGTTTAAATAAACATATATGTTTGTATATGTGATATGTATATCCTAGTAATTATGAGTTTATATTTTTTTACACGTTAACTTTAGTATAGTTACTATGTAAATGAAAGTGTAGACTCATTTAACATATAAATAAAATTTTAAGCAATTTTAAGATACAAATTTAAAGGTTCTTGATTCCTTATCACTGATCACTTTCTGCTGATTGACCCATAATTATCCTTGTACTATTAATTGAATTCTTACTTTCTTCCAGGCACTGTAATAAAAGTTTTTCATAAATAAACACACTTAATTTCCTCCTTAAAATAACCTCTCCTTTCCCTTTATTTAAGCTTTTTTCCTAGGCCCAGATTCTACATTTCCAACTGCCAGTAAGAAGTTTCCATCTAGATCTTCTTCAAGCACAGCAGAATCAGACTATCTATGGCTAGAACCTTCTAGAGTCACAGAGTAATAGAGAGAATACAAAGCTTAATTCAACCTGTAGAATTAAGAATTTGAACTATTTTATTGGCTGTAAACATCTTAGTAGACAAAAGTCTGACAAAATAGAACACTTTTTGACAAACACATTTATATGCACTGATATGAAGATATCTTCTCAAATCTTCTTCCAATTCTATTCTCTCATGTCATGGAAAATCTACTCCCTATAGTCTTCAACGAGGATGCAATCTTATGCTATCTATAGTCTTTATGTTGTTTTATGTTCTTAAAATCTTCATGTAGTCCCAATGTATTACCAAATAACTTTTTAGTGTCAATTAACAAAAGTCAAATTTAAGCATAACAGAAAATGTGCTGGCTTATGGGAAGTCTATAGTCCATGGCTTTAGGCACTGCTGGATTCATGAAATTAATAATGTCAAGGCTAGGTTTCTCTCATGCTCAAATTCTTTATTCACATGGTTGGTGAAAAGGCTATTGATATAATTAGATCCACATGCTAACAGCTCATCAATGCTGGTTTGAAAGTGGCATTCTATTGCAATGGGAAAATGTCCTTGGAAGGACTCACAAATATTTCCTAAATAAATTAATCCCTTTCTCTTTCCTGTATCAGTTACCATAATGCAGAATTTTCATACACTGATTTGTCAAACCTGCAGAAGCCTTGCAAACCGTAGATGGAGACCAGCAGGTTCAGTTCTATTTGAAGACAGAGAACAAGTTTCACACAGATGGGTGGTTCTACTAATTAGAAGGAAAAAGGGAAGAAAGGGTGTTGAACATCCCCAAACAATACATATCAAAATTATAATCTCTCCTGATAATAACTTCCATGCTGATATTTCCCTCTGTTTTAAGAATCCATGTAGCAAAAATCCTAATTTAGGTGAATGTCATGCACCAAAGAGGAGAAGAAATGGTTCCTATTAAGAGAGTCATGAGCATGTAAAATGTTGGTGTTAATATTGTAGAACATTCAACTATAAAAAAATCTATCATGTAAATAACTATTTTTCAGATTATCACCCAAGTATGATTTCTGTTCCTTAAAAAAAATTATATGGCTTTTATGATTATATTTAGTGTACAGTCCAGCTTCTGCACATGCCCAAGAGTTCCAGGCTGACCTTCCTGACGGCCAGCTCTGTGGATGTTAGAATGGCCTTGCAATCACCCACAATTATATAACCCAATTCCTTGCAACTAATCTCTTAATATATATCTATTACTTGTTCTGTTTTTTTGTAGTATCCTGACTGATATAAATTTTGGTACCAGAAGTGGTTTTAGAGGAACAACATATTAAGAATTAGTTTTTTGAATTGTTCTGAGTTTTATTGAATTGCTTCCCTAATCTGATTAGATTTGAAAGCACTGACTATTTTCAGTAGTAAAGAAGGTACTGGTCATCCATGCCATCACATGCCAATAGAAATATGCGAAATACTACCTTTGGATACTGCTAATCAAATACATGTAGAAGGGAATTCTCTGTGTGAGAATGTATTTGACACTTTAGAGTAGTCAAACTGAGCAGTATAATGATATCGGATGGTTGTTCCTAACTGTACTGGAGAAAGTGGGAGAGAAAAGGGTGAGCTCAAACTGAGCATAAATGACCTGAAAGGTTCTATATCTGCCTTGAAAGAAACCTTTATATCCTGTAACCAGCAGCCTAAAAGCTACACTCAGTCTCAACTCCCGAATGGTAGAATTACAATGCATATTGAATTCTCTATCTTCCTGGATGTTTCCTGTTAAAGAGAGAGCATTCATTAGGAAGGAAGTGAATCTTAAAGATTCACATGGTGACACATGAACAGGTATGAGGAAGCTGGGCACATCAAACCCCTAAATTCTGCTGTGTCCTCTTGTCACCAGTAGCAGCCCTTCCACTCCAGCTGAAGGAACTCAGTTGTGAAATTTGCAATGGCTTTCCTGGGGTACCTTGCAAGTCACTGTTGATTCTACTTAGGAGGTACCCTAGGTACTCCTCTTTGTTTCCAGACTCCTAACTAGACTTAGCAAGCTCCAAAGGGTAAGGTACAAAGTGACATCCATGAAAATGTGTCCATACCAATACCAAAAAAAAAGCATGATTATTTTCTAAGTAAAGGAATGGATTGTAAGAGTGATGAAAGGAACATAAAGTTAGATCAGGTCAAATTTATCGGTAGTGACCCACCAAGCAGAGCTTTTGGAGTCAATGTTTTGACTAAATGTGTTATAAAGGGCTATAGTGGATTTTTTTTTGTCTGTTTGTTTTGATTGGTTGGCTGAAATATGCACCCAAAGGTAGCATATTATCCTTCTTATCCTAAAAGAAGTTGAAATTTCAGAACTGATTTGGTATATTATAGAGAAAAGTATCCAAAGGCTTAGACATACTGGAATGATAGTGTAGATCAATCATGTTACAACATGCTCATCCACCCCAGGAGGGTCTAGAGTACACATCTTTCACTACAAATGTGAGAAATAAAATTTTGAAGGAAGCCCCTGCACCCTTGAAGTGTTCTGTGGTCATGCTTCCATGTAGATCAGAAATTCAAGTGTGAAGTGCTACCATCAAACTGGTAACCCTAAAAGCAAGGGGGATAATGGGACACTGGGGTGGCAAGGGCTAAGTGATGGCACTTAGTTGCCAAAGACAAGGTAGCTGTGATTATTAAAGTAGAGAGCACAATCAATGCAATGGTCAGAATGATCTGACTCGCAATGACCTATAGCCTTGGCTAATTGATCATGGTGCCCTTAGAAAAGAAATAGATGGATGGCCAGTCCACTAAATCCTTACTTGATCTGTGTAAGCAGAAGAGTTCTGAGTTGAGTGAACATAAGTCTAACATAAATCACCAAATAGAGTCTCTGCCTCTCAATCATTTGCCAGACTTGCACAAACTTTTACATTTAGAACTTCTTGAATGAGGAGGAGGCATGGTTCCCTTTAGGAAGAACCTGGCTACACAGCCAAAATTTTACTATTAATCTTTCTCTTATTCTGCCCCCAAAGGGATGTATGGCCATTTATCAGAGTGATTGTGCATTGAGAAGAGGGAAATAATCATGCTGTTTAGAGATTGCTGGACATTGCCTCTGAACCGACACTAGTTCCAGGAGACACAAAATGTCACTCTGGTCTACCTGTCAGGGTAAGGACTTATGGCGGTCAGGTAATAAATGGAGTTTTAGCTAAGAGTCATCTCACAGTGGGTTCAGTGGGTCCCTGCCCCCTATACTGTGGTAATTTATCCATTTCCAGAATGCATAATCAGAAAAGACATAATCAGCAACTGCAGAATCCCCACATTGGTTCTCTGGCCTGCAGAAAAGAGAGCTATTGTGGTAGGAAAGGCCAAGCAGAAATCACTAGAACTGACTCTTCCTATAAAAATAGCAAACTAAAAGCAATAGCACATTTATGGAGAGATTGCAGAAATTAGTGCAACTATCATGGACTTGAAGAATGAACCAGGGTGGTTCCCACCATATTCTCATAACTTACCTATTTGATCTCTGCAGATTCTGAGTCAGGCTGGAGACAGTGAACGGTGTCTCTAGAACACCTTTTTGAAACTGGAAGTATAATAGATGATGTAACACAAGTTTTTGTTTCTATATTCTTACTTTTAAAAATATACATATTAAATGTTGGCAGACAATTCTCCCTTCATATCTCATTTTTCTGCATGTTGCAGAGCCTCTAACTAAACTTATTTAAAGCAAAGTTAAGAACATTTCTATAAATGGACATTTCAGGGTATTTTCTGGAGGAAGGTGGAGCAAGATTGAATAGTGATTGTCACCCCCACATGAACATCAAATTAAACAACTATCCATGCAAGAAAGCACCTTCAAGAGGGGCCTCACACTTGCCACTCTCAAGGAGAAGACTGAAAACTGCAGGTAGATGTTCACCTATGCATGGACCATCTCAAGGAGCATTGTGAATCATCATCTGAGAAGTGACTCAAAGTGAAGGAGAGAGGTGGGCTGATCCACTGGGCAAGATCAGAAGGTACTTGGGTGAAGCTTCCACACATAGGGAAGGGTCAAAAGAGAGATTCCCAGGATTCCACATGTCCCCAGTGGACACTGCAACCCATAAACAGAGATGGGACTCATGAGGGCAGGGACCACACCTGTCCTTTTCACTGAATATCTGACATGTAGTTAGTACTCAATGCAAAGAAGATTTGCTAAATGAATAAATAAGTCCATGCTTCTCTACCATTAGGCTAATTCTCTAATTAATGTTTGATGCTCTGTAATAAATACAAAAATAATATAATACACTGGCCTGTATTGAATTCCTGGGGTTATATGGATATATATATATATATACACACACACACACATATATATATACACACACATATATGTACATGTGTGTGTGTATATATATATATCTCAGAGGAAGTAAATATTTTTCACAAGTTAGTATTTGTTATTAAGTTTAATATGTTGGCCTTTCTTGGAGGAAATTAGAACCCACATGAAATAGTTCAATAGAAATTAGAATCCACACCAGTTTTGAACCAGTCACCAATATAAGAAAAGAGCTGAAGTAGCAAGTGAGTGAAAGAAAAGAACCTGATATTAGGAACTACAGGAAGCTCTCTCATCTTTAGGAATGACAGGATGAAGGGAAGAGGAGATGTTACTGTGAGGTGAAGATCGTAGGCCGCCTGCTTGGAATCTTAATGGAAAGGAAGCCACCCAGGCCCTTCCCACCGGGGGGTTGGGACCACAGAGGAAGGGCTGCCCAGTGGACATGAAGCCATGAAGAAGCTACAGATGCCACACTGCACCAGACTCCACTAGGAGCTGGAAGCCAGGAGGAGAAAAACCAAGGTTTCTTCCTCCTCTCACTGCCCACCCCCATTTCCTGCCAGTACTTCCTACTAATTCTAAAAGAGCTGTATAATCTCTAAGGGTGAGCTCTCTGATCCTTAGAGGGCAGAGAAAGGTTAAGAATGGATTTGAGGGGGAAATAGCCTGGTTTACCTGCTATAACACATTTGGTTGTTTCATATCTGTAATAATAATTGCAGAAACTGATAATTTCAACACCTGATAAAGATGTTACAAAAGCTCACTAATGTACTGAACGTAATATGAGCGTAGGGGACAATATTTCTTCTCTTCCTTCTCTATTCTAGCCTTGGCCAGAAAGAAAGGAATCTACTTCCATAACTTTCCTGGAGCACATTTATTTGCTCATCCCAAGTCAGTAGGAGCAACTGTATTATTCTGGGTTCTCTGGAGAGACAGAAACAATTATATATATATATATATATATATATATATATATTAGGAGGATTGGCTCATGTGATTATGAAGACTGAGTGGTCCTGAGACAGGTTCTCTGCAAGCTGGAGACCCTGGATGCTGGTAGCATATATGGCTTGGTCCAAGTCCAGAGGCCTCAGAACCAGGGAAGCTGATGGTGTTAGAGGTCAATAGCTTAAGAACCCGGGGAGCTGGTAGTGTGAGTTCTGGAGCACAAAGATCAGAGATCCTCTTGTTGTATAAGGACAGGACAGAAAACACATTCTCCTTTTCTGTTTTTGTTCTCTCTGGACTCCCAACAGATAGGCTGGTGCCCACTCACACTGAGGGATCTTCCCCACCTACTTCTCACTGACTCATATGCTAATCTCCTCTGGAAACACCCTCAGAGACACATCCAAAAATAATGCTTTAGGAGGTTTCTGGGTATTCCTTAATCCAGTCAAGTTGACATCTAAAATTAACCATCACAGTCACTAATCTAATTAGGCTGTGCTTGACATTCACTGGGCTGCATTTTACATGTTAATAGGGTTATTCCATTTCAAACATCTTCTTTCTTTTTTATTACTGAAGTCAAAGATCTGTAAAAAGCATGCTGGAGTTCTTGCTTCCTTATCACAAGTAAACCCGGGTAGGGTCCAGTGTGCACTTTAGACAGTCTCGTAATTCTCTTCTTTGTGGCTACTGGGTCCCCTTCAGACCCAGCTCTCCCTGAAGCACACCTCAGTAGAGAAGTTTCAGTATTGAGGGTTTACCTGTGATGCAAGATGCTGCTTTGGATCCTGATCTAAGCCCTTGGTCTTTTTCTTCACTCCAATATGTAAAAGAGTGTATGCATTTAGCATTTTAAGTTACTCGCACAAATTAGTAAAATTGCTATTTAATTCCCACTTGGCCAAAGATCATCATGTGTATATTTTGTCATTCAGAACCCTGGCGTGGAAGAAAAAAGAATGATTGGCCCTGAAACCCCAATTGTAAGCACTCAATAAATGGTAGCTGTTTTTGTCGATGTTGAAACTGCATGCTATAACAGGTTTTGAACAGGGAGAAGAAAATGAAGATTATACATATAATTCTTATCTTTCTCCAAATTTCTATGTAACAGAATAAAGTCAATATTTAAAAGGAATATCTCCAATGCTATCATGAAACAAAATAATTTAGAGGAATGGTGACACCTGTTCATTTTTTAAGATGAAAGTCTTCTCATATTAGCTTGGATTAGAAATGTTTATTCATTCTGTGATGCTTCTTCTCAAAGGGAAAGTGTGGAGGTTATTTTGAGAAACAAAATTAATGGCAAAAAATACCATAGAAACTGCACATAGCAACAAGAAAAAATGGTGACTGAACAATGCTGAGGAAATGCAGACAGATAAAAGCAGAGATCATGCAAAAAGCACACTTGCACAATGCTATTATCAAAGTGAGATTATAAACATTAGAAGCTAAAATGAAGTGGTTAAAAAAGTAAAATTTAATTTAGAGTAAAATAGACATAAGTACAGGAAGAACTGCTATTCTCTACTCACAATATTAGTATGCTTTCTAGTCACAAGGAAGCAGGGATTTTTGATAAAAATGTTCAAAGATCTAAGTAATCCACAGTCAACTGAAGAATGTCAAGGTTCATAAATTTGGAAAGCAGAGCTTTATTTCTCATAAAGGGTTGCAGCTTCCAGGTGGCCATTCTGACAAGCTGGGAACCATAGCCTCCAGCCAAAAGCCAGAAACATGTATTTGGAAGGAATGGTAAAGGGATCAGGAATTTATGCTGAGCAGGGTGGATATACATATTTAACAAGCTATGGGAGAGGATATGAATATTTATGAAATGAGAAACATGCACATGCACAGTTGAGCTTCATGCTACTTCATGGGATCGATGTTTCAAAAATGGTGGCCTTAGCATGATCTGAGGCCCTCTGGTGTCAAAAGGTGAAGCAGAGGACACAAAAGCCCCCTCTGAGCATCCTCCTCAAAGCCTGGCTAGAACCATTCTGTGGATTTGTTGGTGGCCACTTACTAGGAAGGAATGCTGGTCAGTTATTGTGCCAAAACCACAAAAAGGGAGGAGCTTTAGTTGTTGTTTGAAATAAGTGGTGGAGCAAGTCTTTCCAAAAGGCTGAATCCGTTTAACCCTTAGGGAAGAAAGAGGAATGGCAGTTAGCGAGGGAGGGAGTATAATGAGGCATGTCCAACCTCCCATCTCATCATGTCTGGAAACTCAGTTCTAAGGTTTCCTTGTGGTCCCCTAGTCCAAGAAGGGGATCTCTTTAGCCAGTTGGAAGGTTTAGGATTTCATTTTTATTTCTCACTACTAAGTTACATTTAGTAGTAAGAAGCCCTCTTTATTTCTATCTGTGTGGCCAGGGCTCCCAGAATTTGATTTTGCCAAGTATTATTTTACTTTTTCAATCCTTCTCTGCATACAGCATGGGTAAATCAGTCGAGTCAGGGACCATTATAACCAAACTAGCTCTCTTACTTTTTAGTAAATATAAGAAAAATAACTTTTAAGCAGACCCCTGCTCCTGGAAATTATTTTGATTTCTTTAGTTCAAGCATTTCAATACCTTAATTTTTCCATTTCTGCTGCTTTATGGCACTGCATTCATAAACATTCATTTCAGTTGGATTTAAATCATTCTGTGGAATCCTCTAAATCTCTATCTGACAGGAGGGATTAACCAATAATGTATTTGTGTCACATCAAAATTACATTTAAATAGCAGAAAAGTAATTTAGAATTAATTCTCTACCATAGTAGATCTACTCAGCACAAGGTAAAACTCAAAATAAAATTTGATGTATATTTTAGATATTATTTTTCTAGAGATGAGTTTTTAAAAGCCTAAATGTAGGGCTCATTAATCTAAATTGAATGTGTAAGAGACTGTCAAACTAACTACTAAAACAAGATTCTTTTCTTAAACACAGAACTAGACTACATTTCCCAGCTTTCCTTGCAGTTAAATGTGACCATATGACCACAAGGTAGACAATAGATTGTGGATAAAATGATGTGTGCCACTTTCAGGTGTGCCCATTGTAGACCAGAATATGCTGCCCCAAAATATGCCTTTTGGCGTAAGGATTATTTTGAGCTGATTATTTTGAGAAACTGAAGGCATGAGAGAAGCTCTGAAATTACCCTTGTATAAGGGAAATTTACATCTATAAAGCAAATCTCCATTTGTAAAGGTGCCTTCCTCTTTGTATCAGAAGAGAAGGATGACTCTAAATCATTAGAAAAGCTAATCACTAGAGGAGATATAGACTTAAATCTGCACAACAAATCCTATCCTTGTTTACTGTGCTTTTCCTGGTCACCTCCCCACAATTGCTCCCCCTCCCAACATCCTTCTTTCTTTGATTCAGTTGAAGACCATATTTAAGTCTGAACTCTAAGACACTTCTTTGAAATTTACTCATATCTTTGTATATCTCCCATGTATACATGAGGCATACACGTTAACAAACTTCTGTTTATTTATTTTTATTGTTAATCTATCTTTTTTGCCAGGAGGTCCCAGCTAAGAATTCAAAAGTATGGAGAGAAATTTATTTTTCCTCCCCTATAACATAAACCTTTCTCAAAAATGATTCACTGGGATCTTTTCCCTTTTCAGCTGGTTAGAATGAAGACAACTATATAGAAAACTTGGAAGACATCCTATGGGGATGGTAGAGCCACAATATAGATAATCTAGACTTACTGTACCATGACTTGAAGAAGAATTACCCACTAATTGGAACCATCATTTTGGACTTCATGTGTCATAACAATAGATATAATTTTTGTAACTACTGTGTTAGACTACTGAGTTTTGAAGCTTTGTCATCACAGCATTACTTTAATAATGGTAATATAATAGAAATAAAATAAATAAAAATATGCTGTAATAAATTCCCTGCAGTGTTAAAGTCATCACCTACCTTAAGGGAAAGAGATCAACTATTATAGATGCCACTTCAGTTGATGTCCTTTTTGGAAGATAATTTTTAATGGCGTTTGTACAGATTTTTGTATCTGATTTTGTTCTGGAATTCTAAGAATACCTCCATAGTACACTGCCTTAAAAGATAGAGATGGTGTCTCTTTTGGGGGCAGAGGGCAGATTGGTTTGCTGTCCAGGATAACAAAAATAATGTCTCTATCTGGGCAAAGCTTGAGCAGTACATTTATATGATCAAGGATATCCTAAGCCTGGGTTTCTTCAGCTGTAACACAATCCACTGTGTGTGCAGCATCCACAAAGGCCAACCCTCTGTATTGCCCTGTAGGGCCTGGAGAGCAATCGGGACCTATAAGAATGTGAAGCTCACATGGTGCTGCTATACCTTGCATAATACAGTCCTTTAACTCTAGTGTCTTTGTTGGCATGTACGAAACTGACTTACAAGCAGCATAAATTCTCAGATGTTTCACAGTTCTTGACAGTTCTCTCCAGATAATTAAAAAAATCAATTTATGTGCTATGTTTCTGTGTCTAAATAAACTGAATTATGCTTTTTGTTTTCTTGCCTCTTTTTGCCTACTGTACCCATTCCTCTCCCCACAAACATGAACAGATACACTGGGTTTTCTTCAGAGAAGTGAGGTAGCAATGAAAAGTTTATGAACAAAAATCACATATTCTTAATGAGAGTAGAAATAAAAATAATAATGACAATGATTCTGATGATGATTGGAACTCAGAAGACTTGTACGTGGCAGTCATTATGTTAACAACTTTTTGTATATTAACTTTTTTACTACTCATACCACCACAAGTAGTACTACTATTATCTCCATGTGCATTAGTAACCTCAGATTTTTGAGGACATGCGAAGAATGGTTGCGCTGGAGACTGGCCTAGAAGCATCAAACAGCACCAAATGCCAGCCATCGACTGGAAGCTTGAGTGTTGCAACATACCACAGCACCTAAGAAAAAGATGTCACCCAGGATGAGGAAGAGGATAAGAGAAGAAAGGCTACATTGATTATGCTTTTAATTTTGTATTCACCTAAAGTAACTAAGAAATCACAGAGTCATAAGGAAAATAGGAATTTATAAAACTGGGAGTTTGTTTTATTTGTATTTTGTTTGTTTGTTTTTGAAATGAGGGCTAGTGATAAATATTAAATGTAATCATCATGGCTGGAAATGGTTACGACTAAAATTAGAATGAAGATAGCAACTACTATAAGCTTCTTAAATACCAGGTACATAAGAAACAGAATGATAAGGCTAGAGATTAAACAGTAAAGAAGAAAGTCTACTTTTAAGTAGCTTCATTAAGGTAAGACTAGGAAGACAATTATTTTAACAAATTTGTTAAGTCTTCTCCATATTTTATTTGAAGAGATATAGATACAGGGTACCATGGGATTCTGTTTTAGCAAAATTTTTCCTTCCATAACTTAGCAAATTACATGAGACATGGATCTTTTCCTCCCTCTTTACCCAATCATTTTCTGGCTCATGTCCTAGGACCTCCAAAATGGGGAAGCTCATATATCTCCTTTGATGTTGTTTTTTTCTCTGTGAACCACCCATATAGGATGTAGCATGCAATGATGGCTTAGATCAGAAGGCCTCTGGGACTCTCCCTTAAACACTAGACCCTATATCTGTGTTTTGCCAAATAAGATATGGAGAGAACCTAGCAAGCTGATTAAAACAGTTACCTCCCTAGCCTTATCTATATTGAGCCACTTAAAAAGTAGACTTTCTTCTTTGCTGATTCATCTATACTTCTGGTCTCCCTGTCTCTTGCAAACCTGGTATCAAGAGACCTATAGCAGGCTCTATTTTTATTCTAATTCTAGTCATAATCATTACAAGCCAAATTGTTCAGGATACAATTTATTATTGATTTTCAGCCAACTGATTTCAAATGGACTAAATTCCTCACTGATTAGAAATCAAATTACTAAGCCTACAAGATTCATATCCCAAAGTTGTAGTTCAATCCACCAGTTTACGTAGGTTGCAGATTTATAATTTCCATTTAATCCAAATTAATCATAATATATAAAGATCCACCAATATCGTTACAATGAAGATAATGGCACATTGAAAAATGGTTATACTTTCTAATGGATGAAGGAGAACATACTAAATTCTTATATTTAAAAGTAAACAATACTTTAAGAATAAGGTACTCAGGCTTTGGGAACAGAATCTATTCAAAGATAATCACATCACTACTCAGATCACTACCTTTTGAGGGTAAATAAGAGCCACCATGCACATTACATTCTGAGCACTTGAGAATTCTACAGAGTTGATTAAATTATTTCATTTTGCTATTGAGAGAGAATGGGAAGCCACAAGGCATTCAACTTCTGTGGCTCTGTGTGTGAGAGTGTGTGTGCGTGTGTGCATATATGTGTGTGTGTGTGTGTGTGAAATAGTATTCCAGTGATTTTCTTGGAATACTAACTATTCTATTTGTGCAGCCACTTGGGGGGGTGGGAAGAAAAGGAGAGTTCGATAGATAGGACTTTGGTTATCCCTTTCAACTTGACCAAATGTAGGCTTTTCTAGATTATAAAAACACCTAAAATTTGCCTTTTTAATGATATTCCTTAGATCCCCAGAAAGACCAACATAATCATAGTCAACTGATCTTTGAGAAAGAAGTAAAGACACTAGAGGAAAAGACATTCTTGTCAACAAGTGGTGCTGGAACAACTTGACATCCACATGCAAAAAAATGAATCTTCTAGACACACACATTCTACTTGTTGCAAAAATAAACTCAAAATAGATCACACACCTAAATGTAAAACACAAAATTACAAAACTCCTAGGCAATAGTAATATTCCAAAGCACACCACCACCAAAAGCTGGAGAAGATGTGGAGCAGCAGAAACGCTCATTCATGTCTGGTGGGAACACAAACTGGTACAGCCACTTTGGAAGACAAGACAGTTTGGCAGCATCTTACAAAACTAAACATAATTTCACCGTACCATACAGCAATCACCCTTCTTAGTGTTTACCCAAATGAATTGAAACTTGTGTTCACACAAAAATATGGATGTTGTCAACAGCTTTACTGATAATTGCCAAAACCTGGAAGGACCTGATATGGTCTTTAGTGGGTGAACGGATAAGTAAACCATGATCTATCCAGACAATGGAATATTATTCAGTTCTATAAAGAAATGTTTTATCAAACCATTAACAACATGGAGGAATCTTATATGCAAATTACTAAGTGAAAGAAGCCAATATGAAAAAGCTACATACCATGTAATTCCAAATATATGACATTCTGGAAAAGGCACATTTATGGAGATAGTAAAAACATCAGTGATCACTGGGAGTTAAGAGGAGTGGAGTGATAAATGGGAATAACATAGAGGATATTTAGGGCAGTGAAAATACTCAGTATGAAACCATCATACTGGATACATGTCATTATATATCTGTCAAAACCCATAGCATGTACAGCACCAAGAGTGGGCCCTCGTCTAAACTATGGGCTTTGAATGATAATGATCTAGCAATGCAATAGATTCACCAATTTTAACAGATATACCACTCTGGTGAAGGCTGGTGATACTTGGGGAAGGCTCCATGTGTGTGTTTGTGTGTGTGTGTGTGTGTGTGTGTGTGTAGGGTCTATGGCAACTTTGTACTTTCTGCTCAATTTTGCTGTGAACCAAAAACTGCTCTAAAAAATAAAGTCTATTAAAATATGCCTTCTAAGAGAGAGAGTGTCTGAGCAATAGTGTTGTCACAGTTAATCTCTGCAACAGTGGTCATGTATATCTAATTGTCTACATTTTCTATATCACCAAGTGATCCTTCACCTTGATGTAATTACTAAAGATACAGAGTCCTTCACACCATGGTCTGTTCTATAACAATGTGTTTGAAAATTTTCTAGAGTGTCTTTGGTTTAGAACTAAAAATGAAAGTTATAGAATCCAACATGTTTCTTGAATAATGGTGTAGCACCCTCAGTAATCTAAATAGCTACGAAATAAAAAATGCAACCAAATTCTCATTCTAATATTAATGCACTTCTGGGAAGATTTTGATGATGCCTCAAGGAAAAGGGAGGAAAGCCAACAGAAAGCCTTACAGTCAATTTTTTTTGCCCAAAAATATGTCTAGAGGGAGTTAGCCAAAGCAAAATAGACAGATAAAAAATATTTAGGTTCTTCAAAATTCATTGGTAGGTAAAAACTTGGTGGATAGCTGCAGAGGTGATAGAAAGGAAAGAAAAAAGAAATAAAGAAGGAATGGACTAACATAGTCTGCAAAAAACTGAAAAACTAATCCATTCTGGAAGAATGGATACCTTGAGACAGAATAAAATTTTCAGCAAGTAATAATTTATTATTTCATGAAAATTAAAGAGAACATATTATTCACAAAACAAGAGACAAAAGTCAAGTTGTAAGACCATAGAATGAACTGACAAAACACAAAAGGAAATAACATGCATTAGAAACTATGCAATTACAAGGAAATCAGAAGTCTGAGGATACAGCAGTGATAAGGAGTATAAAAACATGCCACAACACACAGATATAAAGGATACTATTTAGTGCCGGAAGTTTGTGGAACGATGTCTATAGAGCATGAAGGAAAATATTATGAATTCTTAATTACATACTCAGGAAGTTGTGTTTCACATATAAAAGCATCAAGAAGACATACTTAATGTGCAGGACTACGGGAAATATAGTTTTCACTAATGTTCTATATAGATTCAAAATAAATATTTCACTTGTGGAAAGGGCAATATTTAGGGGATTTTTGATAGAATTCCAGACATTCAGGAACCCAGAGGACTACTCTAAGTTAAACATATTCATTCCAGCTCTCCTCCCAGTTAAATTTCAAAAGCGGGCATGAGATCTTCAAAAATATGTGAGGGGAAGTATGCCAATGGTTTCTGTGAAAAGTTTCTCTATACCTACGAGAGAATCAAGAAAGAGAAACTCCCTTTTTCACTTAGTTATTTTTCTCTTCATCTCCTTGCCTTTGGATGTGGCTGTGGTATCTGGAATTTCTCCAGCTACTTGCTGTTAGTCTGAAGTTAGAGCTTACACTGGTCCTCAATGATACTAAGACTAGTGTTCAAAGCAATATTGTTGGATTCTATACCATGTGTGGAGTTATGATAATGCAAGATAAATTTCCTGAAATTTTAAGGCAATTTGAGTGGGATTTTCAAATTATTCTTGCTAAAACATGTTATTTGATATTATATGATGTGAAAGGTTTAACAGAGAAGCACATGCACTAAAATATAGGCTTAACTAAATAACTGTGATAATTATATTAAGAAATGGATAACAGAGCTTATTTCTCTAAAAGGACAAGTAATGTAACATAAAATCATAACTAGTATTAGCTATCTTTAGTGATTATGATGAAAATCACAGAATATACTAGTCACATAAAGAATGAGGTAAGAGAAGTTGAAGAAAGTATTTGTTAATTCATCAATGTTGTCATTTTCCACAGCAGGGAATTAGTAGATTCCTTGTTCTAAAGTTAAAGCAATAAAGACAGCTATAAGTCATAATTTAAAGTAAAATAAATAAAATTTCTTCTAAGAGAATAAGAGAATGATAACAGATAATTTTTATGAAGTGACAAACTACATAGCAAAAGACAGGAAGAAAGAGAAAACAAAGAAGTATTCACAAAACATCAGATAAACTGACAGAAATAAGGCCAAGAGGTGTTTTGTCTGGTCGTGGGCAAATCACTTAATCTCTCCAAGTTAGTTTCTTATCTGTGAAAAGGGAATAATGGTAATAGTAATAGCTATACAATGAGGTTGTAGTGAGCATTAAATGAGTTAGGGCATATAGTGATTGCAATGATGGCTGTCATGTAGTAAGATTTGAAGAAAAGTTGGTTATTGTTCTGGTGGTTCTCCACAAAAGAGAGCATTGATTGTGATTTATTCTTCAATCCTCAATAATATAAGTCTGAAATTTTCACCTAACTACTCTTTTAATTCAATATAATTACAGCCAAAAGCTTAACTGATATTAATTTTTATACTTGATAAAACTTAAATGTAATTCTGATTTGATACATGCAAACGTGTGTGTGTGTGTGTGTGTGTATATTTGTGTCAAACTATTTTCTGTATTATAATAATTCTACTCAGTAGAAAGGAAGACAGCATTAAGTATCAACAACAACAAAAAAATATGGATATTTTTCTCCCAACAAATGCTGTTGAGTAACTGGTTAGCCATTTGGAAAATAAATCTCTCATCTGCATTATTCTGTTTTCCCTACCTCCACTTTACTGGCTTTGCGATTATTCTTAACACAGAGGCAGATTATCTATCACTCCTTTGTTAGAGACAAAGTACTCTATTGTCACCCCATCCCACCTCAGGATATATCGCCTACAGAAAGCCATGATCTGGTTCTCCTCCCTCTGTGCACTACCCTTGCCATCTTGTTGATCAGCTCCTGCTCACCAGTTCCCTGGTTGTACTGCGAATATGTCAGGCCTAATTCTAGGGCCCTGGCACTCTCCCAGTTCTCTCTGCATGAAATACCTTCTTCAGAAACTAAACACAGCTTCTTCCCCACCTTCAGATTTTTTACAGTGTTTCTGAGCACTAATAGAAAAACTCTTACAAGTAATTGCTGCTTTCTCAGCAATGCATACTGATATAAATAACTAAATAAATAAATACAAATTTTTAAAAAGATATATTTTAGCTTAGTCTTTGGGGCAATACTTACTTGAAATAGTGAGGGAGAGTTTAGATCATTTTAGGGTCATTGGTGTGGCAGCCTAATTATCCTTGGAGACTATTTTCTTGTATTTTCCCAAATTTATCTTTTCAAGTATTATTGGTCACGTATTTGATAGTTGCCTATAAAACTGGCGAGTATAATTTTTCAATGGCCTTAATGTATAGAAATATGCACAGCCACTAGAACAAAAATCTAACTAAATAATGGTGATGATTACATTGCAAAATGAAAGGTACAGGGTTTTTTGGTTTTTTTTGCCTAAAGGATGTTTTATAATTTAAACACAGATATATATGTACACATATACATATAAAGCTTCTAAATATAAATAGCCTCCATGTGCGATTCCAAACATATATATGTTAATTTCAAAGCAAAACACCTTGAACATATGATAACATAATAAATGGGAGCACATGATATTTTAATAGCTAGTATTTATAAATTTATATAATAATACAACTCACAGCTGTGTTACTACTTATAATTTTTTCAAATATTTAAAGAATAGACTTTCCATTAATGTTGTTTGTGTTTGACTTTTTCTCATTTTAGCAATGAAGGTTTCTAATGCCTCAGATCCAATACCTATCATATAGACAAAATACAGAGAACGAGACACAGAATTGTATGGCTACGTGCATAGGGAAAGGTCAAAACTGTGAAATGTATATGTTGCCATTCTGTGTTATTTTCTGCTAAGCACAATAGCATAAGAGAGTATGAGTAGTCCGTTACAGCATATGAAATGTTTTAGGGTACTTTCTATTCCCTTACAGGAAATTTAATGGAAACAGTACTTTGCAGTTAAAATGCTTGCAAATTTTAAAATGGTAGTATATTTTTACAGAATATATAAAAAACAGAAGAAATCCTATTAACAGACTCTCTTTTCTTTTAGCCTCATCCTCACTGTGACTTTCTGTGAAGTCAGCTGGCTGCCTGCCATCTTCGCAGGGGCCTGATTGGACAATTGATGCTTTGAGACACCTGCTGCTCACATTACAGCGTAGCTGAAACCTAGTTGATTTGAAATCCAGAAGTTGCAGCCAGAATGCTTTCACAAAGGTTTTGTTTTGCAGGCTCCACCGAGATCCCTACACTTGTCTGATGTTTCAACTTCACAGCAGCCTGATGGCTGTACAACATAGTCAAAGCACAAGCTCACAAGCCAAAGACAGGGATTTTCTGTTGTATGTGTCATAAACAGTAAAGTTCTGGGGAGATGTAGGCCTAGTTCAAGCATATTATTTCCCGTAGAATCCAAAAAGTTGGATTGTGTAATCAGTCAATTCATTTGTACAATAATTTTTTTGAGCACCTACTAACTGCCATGAGGGTTAATAAAACTGAGAAGGCCCTGCCCTCTAGTGGAAGACAGATAATAAACAAGTAAAAATATAAATGCATTATTATATTAAGCGCTAAGCATTGTGATGGGGGTTCCAGTCTGGACTCTTTCAAGAAGATCACATTCTAGAAAAATAAGGCTTTCTCTTTTTTACTTTTTTAAAGAGGCTTGAAAAATATATTTATATCTTTACCACATGGTACATTTATTCCTATTACCATTTCCTTGGCCTAAATACAGGTATGTAGGGGTAGAAAACAAGCAGTTAAGCTACTGTCTTTTCCTGTAATTTTTAGTTGACATATAATAAATGTACATATTTATGGAGTTCAAAGTGATATTTTGATACATGCTTGCAATGTACAATGATCAAATCAGGTTAATTAGGATCTCCATCATCTCAAATATTTATCATTTCTTTATGTTAGGAACATTCATAATCTTGAAAAGACTTGAATATTAATAAATGTTCTTTAAATGTTTAATCAAGAATACATTATATACTATCAATTTCAAAAAGGACATAGTTAATAAATAGATGGAGAATCACACATTGCATATCTAGAGATCTTATTTTTCTTCAGATATGAAGAAGTTTCAGAAGCTAACCTTTTCATATAAGGTGAGACTAAATAAATACATGAATGAAGAAATACCAATGAATTGACTTTAGAAATCATTTAATAGATATGTTAATTCCCATCTTTGAAAGAATGAATCAACAACTTCAAGTTAGGCCTGTGTCTAAATCTTAAATGGCAAAGAGTGTTTTTGTCCCCACAATGAATGTTTAAGCTCCATGTTTTCCTGAAACAGTCAGACGTGTATGGTATTCACCATCTCAATGGCAAATTTAAAAGCAATATTACTTGAAAACTTTGAGTTAAAAATGTTTGTGATCTGTGTTTACATTAAATAAAGCAAGGGTTATTTTTACTGGTTAAATTTTTCCACCTTGCAATAACATTCTTTTAAAAATTTCATACAGCAAAGATACAAGTTTGATAATTAAATAAATAATAATTGAAGCAAGTAATTGCTAGAGATACAAGGCATTATAACTTCAAATCCAAGGAAATTGTAAATGAGTACCAGCCGATATTCTATTTCCTAATCAGTGATTCTTTTTTCTTTAACATACAAGTTGTAGATAAGCTGATAGATTTAACAAATGAACCATGCTGTGTTCTATATTGCCTTATTAGACAGATATCAATCCTTGTATTATATAGAAAGATAGAGTGTCTGATGTCTTTGTGGCTATTAACAATTTTGCAAATATTGGCTCAATATTTGAATAGTCCTCCAATTTGGAAAAAAAAAAGCGTACCCAAGCCATTCCCAAAGGACTAGAAATTATCACAAGTTTCTGATAATAAAAAAGTCTAAAGGACAAGATTTCCAAAGGTAGATTCAAGCTCTGGAAGCATTCGATAATCTTTGGCAACTAGGTCAAAAAAACAAAAGGAAGAAACAAAAAGCATTGCTTATTATAGAAAGCACTGAAAATCTCAAACAAGCCTTCATAGCTGTGTGTAACCAAGCAGTGGCCTGCAGCCATCTCTCAATACTCGTGCATCTCAAGTGGCCACTTCATGGCCACATAGGATCAGAGTCAGTTTCTCTGGATAGGAAGTGCCTGGGGGGAGACTGAATAAAATCCATCTATACTGTACAAACTACCTTTATCTGTTTTTAGCCTTTGTATTAAAAATATACTGAAAGCATGAATTACTATGTATAATCATAAACATAATGTAACATATAATTATATTATAATTGCAAAGCTGTCACGCACTGCATAATTCCAGGCAGTACCAAGGCAATTGTGTCCCTACAATGGCTAACAGTGGCGACCCTGTGACAGTGATGTAAAATTAGACATTTGTAAAAATATTGACATGCCTAATAACAATTCAGGTAGTTATAGGAGGAAAAGAAGGAAAGACGTAAAAGTGTGCTTTTTAAAAAATATCTTTATTGTATGGAGTCAATGGATGTTTATTGTAGTTGATAAACTAAAAAATCAGTACAGAAACACATTATTTAAAATTAAATTTGGCTAGTGGATTTGCTAAGAGAGAAGGGAAGTAGGGATGATTTTCAAAGGCCAGGGATCAATTCATATTATATAAGGATGATAAATAAAGAAATATATTTTCAAGCTCATTATTAAAAGGTATAATTTATATTTGAATTTCAAAACACTCCATAAAGAAAATCAAAAGATAAACAATAGACTGGAAAAAAATATTTGCAACATATGTCAAAAACTTGGGTATAATATCTCTAACGTACAAAGAGATTGAGAAACTAATAAGAAAAAGGTACACAAATCAAAGAGAAGTTATTTAAAGGCTATGGTAACCAATCCAGAGGACAGGAAACCCAAATGACCAGTAAATAAATAATGACGATCTATAATTTTTTCACCTCTTGATTAAATTTAATTTTAAAAATTAATAATTTTCATGATAATATCTAATGGCATTATGCATTAGGGGAAGTGAAACTCATACATTTGCTGGTGGCAGTGTGAATTTCTACATATTTTTGGAAAGTAATCAGAAAAATGCTTTTAAAATTTAAAATATACACAGCGTTTGAGCAAACTCTATTTGGGCACAGTATCATAATGATCAGAAAGCACCACTACCTAAGAACTTACCTACGTGGATGCCTACTGCAATGTTGTTAGTGGGTAAAAAGAGGGAAGCAAGCTGTAAGTCTTTCAGTTAGGAAATGGACAGATGATATTACATCAATATTATTGATGATTATGGAGCTCTTCAAAATAACACATCAGGTACAGGGTTATTGACCTTGAAGAAGGATCATTATTTACTGCTAAATAACAAAGATATAGATATTATTATCATCTTTTTTTTTTTTTTTTAACACAGTAAGAGTCTGCAGATTAAGCAGGGCAGGACTGGCAAGGTGGCTTTTTGAGACCATCAGTGGCCAAACCTTGTTCTATTTTTTGCCTCACTAGCCCTAGATGCATGGGGCTCTTCCCATCCCATTTCTCATAGACATGTTTCAGGTTGAAAGAAAGAAAAACATGCAACAATCTTAAGAGGGGACAGCTGAGCCTGTCTCCCTTTAACAGTCCACCCAGTGACATCTCCATCCTTCTCACTGGCAAGAACTGTGTCTCATTGTGCCCCTGTCTGAGAGGAAGACTATGATAGTAAATATTTTAGCAGGGCCCATTGGCAAACCAGCCTCCTAAGAAAATGGGTTCTATTTGTAAGGTAGAAGAGACAAATGAATATTGGATGAGTGACTAACAATGTCTGCCACTTCTATGGATGTGCACATATGTTTCACAGGATTGTAGGCCTGGAGATAAATGGGCAAAGACATACAGCAATCTGCTAAGATTGATTACTCCACGCGGGTGGCAACAGCAGATAAAAGAGATAATGAACGTCTTACGCCATTTTTGTACCGTTTCACTTATTCCAATGAAAACACATACACTTTATTTCAAAAAAATATACAGAAATAAACAAAAGACTATGAAGTTAGATGTACACATGTCACAAAAGAAAAACTAAATAACAATGAAGAATTTAATTTTCATTAAACCCTATAGTAGAATGAATCTATTAAATTGAATATTCTAGAAAATGTTATGCTGGTTATAATCACCAGAAGATTAAAAAACAGATAAACAGTAGTAGTATCTTGGGGAATGGGTAAGGAGCAGAAGGAGAAGGTGAGAAGTTTTAAATATTTCCATATGATTTTTAAAACCACATACAAATAATCTACTATATAAATAACAAAGACTTGCATGGATAACATTCAGGGAAATGGATTTGAAGGAGGAAATAGTATGATAAAGGAATGCAAATGAGTCAGCCATGGTTGGAGGTGGTGAGTAGCTCAGGCAGACAGACTTGGAGGGAACATTTAATAGATAAGCCTGGGAATGAAGTTGAAGACGCATTATGGAGTAAGGCGGAGTGACATCAGGCTAAAGAGTTTAAATTGATCTTGTAGTCAGCAGAGATTTATATTTAATTAAGCTAGAACTGGCATAAAGAATGTCCAATTTTGGGGGAAAATTGGAAGCAATACTCAAGAAGAGGAGGGAGATAGACGTTAATTTAGTTAAATCGTGGTAGTGGTGATGTCTGATTATTTAAGGGTATGGATAGAATATGTGTAAGGGAAATAAAATCAACAGATGATGATTGTTATCTAGATTTAAAAATCCCTGGTGTCATGTTATCTTGTAGAGAAAATATCATTTATTAACAGTAAGTTTATTTAATTTAAAATAACCACCTTTATTTTTTTCCAGTTTTGTAAACTACGCTTAGGTGCGATGAAACAAATGTGTGAAGAAATTTGTATTCTGAGTAATGAGCATATGTTTGCATACTGAATAACACATTTCACCGTAAACACGTTGTAGGAAGAACATCATTTTGCACCATGTAACTGATCAATATGCTTCTTCAAGTTAAGACTTTAACTTAATAGTACCTCTAAACCTTCTGAATAATGAAAAATTCATGTGACTATATTGTAAGAATACCCGCATGGGAGTGCATATGTTGATGTTGAATGTTTTATTTAACCCAATGTTTAATTTTAATTAAAATGCTAGTATCTTAGGCTTTTCAAAACAGAAGAAATCATTGTATTAGCCTGGAAAGATTAGGCTATCCTGTGCTAGCAACCACTAATCTAAACGGATTCAAAAAAACAAATAAAAAGCAAAAACAATGTATATTTCTAATTCTGGCTATAAGTTCATCTTAAGTTTTCTACACAACTGGTCATCAGGCAGAGGGAAGGGAACTTATAGGGTCTCTGAATGGCTTCTGCCTGGAAGTCACACATGCTCTTTGCAGTCATATTTTATGTTCCAAAGCAAGTAGTTTGGGCACTTTTAAATTCCAGATAGGAATATACCATAAACCCAGGAGAAAACTGGAATTATAGGTTAACCATACTTATATCTACCTCTACAATATATTGATACTTACAATGAGAAGAAAAGAGATTTTGGTAAGCAAAAGGAGAAAAGAAAACCCAGGTGAAATAAAGTTTTTATACCTGTAATTTAACATTAATTTAACGTTAAAATATTATCCTCCAAAATATTTGGGATAAGTACACTCAGTAACAGAGATTTGAATGAACATTAGATGCAATGTCAACTTGGCTTTACAGAAATTTAATTAAACTTGAACTATGAAAAATAATATAATTGGTATCTTATCCTCGAGATATTTTTTAATACAAATTTTAGTCCTAGTTACCAGTCTAGCATATAGGCCATTTATATATTCTGTATAATGGACAAGCACATACCATATTTTAATATCTTTATAGGTTGCAAAAAGGAATATATATCCTAGAAGACTAAATTTAAAAAACAATCTGAACAAGAATTTTTATATAGTACTATCTCAAGTAGTTATTTTTGAAGTTTCATTCACTGTGCTTTCACGAATCTCTCAAATTAGAATGATTGGTGAAAAAGAAAACTTTACATAATGTGGTAGAGCATATCAGTAGCATCTGCTTAATTTTCTTTTATTCAGGCCATAAATAAAGAAAATGACAATAAAATAGAGGCACCATCTTTTTCTTTCAGCTAATGTGTACCCTTTTCTAAAAGTCAGATGCATTTGTCAGCATCAAACCACAAATATTACTAATGTACTAAAATTTTCTAATTTGTTATTTTTTAGAGAATTATAAAAAACAAACAAACATAGAGTGAATAGTTTCTGGCTATCAGGCATGATATAGTAAGTATTTTATATACATGTTTTTAATGTATATAGAACATCCCTAGGGTTAAGTATCACATTTTGGTGTATAAAAATAACTTTATTGAGATATAATTCATATACCATAAAATTCATCCTTTAAAGTATACAATTGAGCACTTTTTGATATGTCATGTCCATTACCTAATTTTAGAAAGTTATCACCATCTCCCCCCCAAAAAAAACCTATACCTGTTAGCAGTCACCTCCCATTCCTGCCTTGCCCAGTGTCTGGCAACCATTAATTTACATTTTGGAAAGTTGTGGACCTTTCCTATAAATACTCTTTTGTATTTGGCTTCTTTCACATAGCATAATGTTTTAAATGTTCATTCATGGCGGAGAATGTATCAGTGCTTCATTCCTGATACTTTTATCATTCAATAATATTTCACTTTATGGATTAATAATGCTGATAGAAACATTTGTGCACAAGCTTTTGTGTGAACGTAAATCTTCACTTTTCTTGGTATATACCAGGGAATGGAATTGCCTTGTGATATGGCATCTCTGTGTTTAAATTTTTGAGAACTTGTTGAATTGTTTTTCATAGCATCAGCACCGTTTCATAGTCTTATCAGTAATGCACAAGAGTTTAAATTTCTCCACACCCTCATCAATACTTCTTAGTATGTCTTTTTTATGATAGCTGTGCTAGTAGAGATGAAGCAATATTTCATTGTTGTTTTGATTTGCATTTCACAAATGAACACCTTTTCATGTGCTTATTGCCCATTTATGTATTTTCTTTGGAGGAAAGTCAATTCACATTCTTTGGCCACTTTAAAAACTGAGTTGTCTTTTTTTCATTGAGTTGTAAATGTTGTTTATATATTTGGGATACAAGTTCCTCATCATATACGTGATTTGCAGAAATTTTCTCCCTTTTTGTGGGTCATCTTTTCACTGTATTGATGATATCCTTCGAAGCACCAAATTTTCCATTTTAATGAGGTTCAAATTATTTATTTCTTCTTTTGTTGTTTGTGCTTTTGCGATTGCCTTTAAGAAATCATTGCATAATACGGGGTCACTAAGATTTACCCCTATATTCTCTTCTAAGAGTTTTATGTTAATAGTTTTAGCTCTTACATTTAAATCTATGAATACTTTGAATTGATTTTTCTCTATAGTATGAAGTGTGAGTCCAGCTTGATTCTTTGCATGTGGATATCCAGTTCTCCTAGAACTATATTTTGAAAAGACTATTTTTCCCCCTTGAATTGTCTTGGCATCCTTCTTGAATCACATTGGAGTTTTACAGATGAGGAAACAGAGGAAAAGGGAAGTAAATATAATGCCAAGAATACAATGTTTTGTTAGCAATAGAGATAAGTTGTCAAGCTTGAATTGTCTGGCCACAGGTCTTTCCCTCATAAGAGAGGATCCTGGGCTCTGATCCTTGGGGGTAAAGGAGGATACTATGTACTCTGTGTTATTTACAGAATCTGTGAATCTATTAATATGTTCCACCATTTAAGGTCTGTAGACTGAGTACATAAAAGTTCAACTACCATAATATAGGGAATTCATGACAATTTTTGACATCGAGAAAGAAAACTGTGTCTGTGTGTATTTGTAAATTGTGGCATCCTATACTATACTGTTTTAGCTTTTTAAAGCAATATTTAGGAATTTCAGGACATTGCCTTTCCAGAATGACATATTTGCCATATACTATATACATTCCTGACAGCTTTACTATTGTTCAGAGTACTCCCACAATGGAGAATATGTTGAGAGACCTCTATACCTAGACACATGTTTTAATGAAGGGTTGTAAATGCTCTCAATAATCTGAGCTCATTAAATTCAGGAACATTTATTGGTATTTGATAGAACAATAAGAAACTTTTCATCATAAATTTTAAAATATGTTTTCTTGAGAGATGATTAATTGCTTTGAAATATCTAGATGCTGTTTCACTCAGGTACATATTTGTATAAATGTGGGTAATTCATGTGGGACAGATTTTTTTAAGGGATTCTTCAACTCAAATATTGAAAATAGCAAAATTACAAAGTATCCTGCTTTTTAATAGAGTTAAGCTCTTGAGATAAAACTCTAAGTGAATGTGTTAAAGATGTCAATATATTTTGTTAGTGAAGTTTGAAAAAGTAATTAGACAAAAATTAACAAAAATAATGGTTTATGTGTTTTAAGATTCAAAGTGTAAGAAAGAGAAGAAAGTTACTTCAATTATATAGATGTTATTAAGACTTTTTTCCATTATAGATGCTTCTACTGAGCTTATTTTGGACATGAGTATAATGGCTTTTAAAAAGCGGGTTTATTTTTCATTTGGCCTAGTTCTAGTTGACCTTTTTCATTCCATAGATGAGGGTAAATATTCAAGATCTTTTTCTCTCTTTCTTTCCACATCTTAGGCCAACTTTCTAGCCCCTTTGAACCCTACAATCCAAGGTGTAAATTTATAATATTGATCACTCAGCATTATTGTGAATATTAATGAGATTAACATACATCAAAATGATTTAAAAGCTGTTTATAACCAACCAAATGGAATTTTTATAGCACTTATAACTGTCTGAAATTATCTGGGCTGTGTCATTGTTGAATTCTAGTTCTCTTCACCTTCTTGTCTGCTTCACTGCACTATCCAATTGTTTTGAACAATTGAACTCGCACTAAGTAAGTATTCAAAACATGCGGGAATCCTGTAAGTAATGCTTTTATTATTGGTGTAGGAGTTATTGTTACATAAAATCCTGCAAATGAACCAGTTGTACACACACTTTTGAGTGAGTTGTATTATCTTATATTTAAATGTCAGCATATTGGCACTTTACATATTACAACATGAAATAGAAATGAAGAAATAGAAAATAAGTGTTTTACAGATGAGATAGCTATTTGTGAACCCAGGTACCAAACACTAGATGATGTAGCAATCTAGTTGTTATAGAAATGTTCATAATTTAAATGTTTGATTATATTTGTTAAATCATTCGGCTGAAAGCTCTGTTGCCATTATTGTTTTCGTCATTGATTTCAGGAGCTATAAATCAACTTGAAACCACTCATTTTTACCCACTTAGAGATCTGCACTAGCTCCTGAACCAGCAGGTGACCCATTAATTTAAGAGAGTCATTAGACATAATCAATATGACTCCAGTGCCTTTATTAGCTTTAGAGTTTTAATATTCAATGTCTCTGGCAGAATGAGGATTATGAATTTCATTTAAACCATATTTACTGGGGGAATTATACATTTTATCATAAGGTAAAAGCTGATTTTACTTTAGCCATTTAAACAATATTAAAGGTATCATTCTTAACTTGTTGATTTCACAACTTGTTTAGCAATTTATATGATGCAAATGGGTATGGGATATAAAATACAATCAATATTAATTTTATAATTTAAAGATGTTTTCCAACACAAAATCCAATAAACCACAAACAAAAATAATGAACAGTGAATAATGAAAGTAATTTCTCCTTATCGCTTCTAAATATTAAAATATGTCAAAACAAAAAACAAAAATCCTGGTATCTTTGGCAATAATATCAACTAACTACATTAAATGGAATAAAATGCATAAATAAATGCTAACATAAAAAAGGGAGCCTTGAAAGATTAAAATGATGGCTGGCATAATACTTTAAGTGAAATGACAAGGAAAGCCAAAGTCATTAGCTTCATTAAACCTATGCTTTAGAAACCTTTAACTGATGTCAAGTTCTATAGGATATTATGATAACATTTTAGAATAAAATTACATAGCTTTTAAGCTCCCAATAAGGAAATAATTTATAATAAGGAATAAGCCATAGATAATTTACTAAACAGTTATCTAAAGCATAATCATCTGTAAAACAATTAACACTAAAGAATTAATATGCAGTGGGGCTCTAGAGTTATAGTCGTCTTTCTCCAAGAGTACTGAGTGAAAATTTAACATCTGTCTTAGTCCTTCTGCAGTTTTCAAATTGCATCACAGCTTTTTATCATTTGCTATTTTTTGTTTGAATCTCATTCTTTATCAAGTTTAGCGACTACTTTTTTGTATAAGAAAATTTATGTACAGTTTTACATAAAATTTAATGTAAACATCTTGAGTCCCTGAGTTTGCAATTGTATTAGACATTAAGAGGATTCATCAACTGGGGAAAATTTTAAGAAGGAAAGAAAAGCTTTTATTTTGTGTGCTACTTGAAATGATCCCTCTGTGCAGAACTAATTAATGCTTATGCATTTTTTTTGTAGCTCTAAAAATTATGGTTGCCTTTGAAATTTATGTTAAATTGCTAAAACCATGGCATCATATGAAAATATAGTAGCTGAAAATACACTCGTTCATATTGATATGTTCCATTCAATGTATTTTTCTTCAAGATAGAGAGGATCTAAAGGCCAACAACAAAATATGAACTTCCAATGTTTACTTAGATAATTTTCATACCTACTATATATCGTTACTAGTTTTTCCCGCTGTATTAAGTGATAGTGTTTAGGTTACGCTGCTGGCATCATAAAATGTATTATAAATTTTCATATTTTTGTTATTTTGAACTAATTTAAATAACAATGGAATTATGAGTTTGTTAAAGGCTAGATTGAGCTTGATTCTAAAGCTACGTGTGATCTTGCAATTTTAAATGGTAGATTTTAAAAGTTTTTTCTGAGCCTTTTATGGTGTTTGATGTGTTCTACTTCTTCACAGAAGTAGATTTTGGTCCAATAGTTCTCTATGGTGTCATCAATTTCTTTGTGATTTTGAAATTTCTTACAATAATAGTTTTATAATCATTTTTAACTTTGATTCTATCTTTTGTCACATTCCCAATTATATTATTATTCTATACTTTGACCTTAATCAGGGCTGCTAAGAGGTTGTTTCTTTTATTGTACTTTCCAAAAAGCCGGCTTTCAATATATAATTTTCATTTCTTCTCATTTATTAGTTTCTTTTCATTAATTTCAATGTGAAATGTTGAACAAATTGTGAAATAATCATTATTTGGAATATTATGCTGATTTTAAAGATATTGAATAAAATGTATAACTGGTGACTTAAAAAGATGTCTATAATGTATTATTGAATGATGAAAGCAAGTGTTTATTAGTTTGAGTATAAAGAATGTTGACCAAAAAAAGGCTGTTGATAATTACCTTTTTAATACCTTTGAATACCTTGATTTTTTGAAAAGAAGTAAATGCCATTAAGCGAAGTTTTATTTCCCAAGGCTTTTGTTTGCTTGCAATAGTAATCCATTTAAACTATCTCATGTAAAACTGGATAGGATGAAAAAATACAAAGATCTCAACATAGATGTTGAAATAGTGAACAGACCATCTTCAGGTGAATTAGGAATGAGTTCTAGCAGATCAGGGACCAAAGTGATCCTTTCCACATCTTCTCTTCTGCTACCACTTCCGTCTATATGCTTTTTGTCTTGACATTCTTTTGTACCTTATTGTGCCCACATAGAACATGTCCTATGTCAACCCTTCATAACACGATTTTGGGGGCTGGTATGCATCGCCAAAGAACATACTTTCTTAGTTTTTCAAACTTCACCCTCCTGAGAATCAGTTGGTCCTTGCCATCCTTATGAGCAAACCTATGTGTCATAAAGCACATACAAGCTTATGAATTATTCTTCTTCAGTCCAGGGTCAACCCCTGGTGTGGGCAGCTGTAGATAGCTTGTGAATTTATTGTCAATTTCAAAGGAGCATTGGGCAAAATTTGCCCAGAAAGAGCTTCCCTGGATAGCTGGGGTGGATTTGATGCTCCAATAAATGGATTATTATAAACATTTTGCACATAACTGAGCAGTAAGATAAAATTAAAGCAATTTTTAAGAGTATAAATCTAATAGTGATCATGAGATTGAAGTGGGTATGACTATAGAAAGAGAATATGTTAAGAATCATTGCCATAAATTAATGCTCAAATGGCTCCAAATTTTTAAAAGGCATGAAAACATATAAATCATTTTTGAGAAGACACAAGATTCAACAGAATTCCAGGTGGTTTAGATCTTCTCCCAAGAAAGAAAAGGTAAGCAAGAAGAGTTTCAATGCTGTCTTTTCGAAGATGTCAACCAGTCCTGGTACCAAAGCCTCCATATTTCAGCTATGACATAACTTGGGCCACTGTGTATAAGTTTTGTGAATAGTTTTAGTTAGTCTTAAGACTTAAAGTCATTAATAACTTTGAGTAAAATTCTTAGCTTTACTTCTAGACCTTACCTTATGATTATATAAAGACCTAATTATTTCTGCTGCAAGAAAACCTATCCAATACCCATAATATCTTAAACTTAACCCATGAGGGCAAACAAACCATTTAAAACAAGATTTTATAGAAAAGAGGAAAATTCTACCCACTCTTTCCTGTCTCTTCTCTATAAATGATTCCATAGTTTGATACTCTCAAGTTCTTTTCATCGTGCTTTGGAAAGAATGAGGACTATAGAGTACTGTGGTTGTTAAGGCACTAGAACCAAATGACTATAGCTGAATTTTGAGTCTCCATTAAGTGACTATGTGAACTGGGCAATTCGCTTTAGCCTCCATTGCCTCAGTTTTCTCAGCTGTCGAAAAGGAAACAATGGCAGCACCTGTATCCTAGTGTTGTAATACATTTTGAATGAGTTATTTAAAATAAACTTTCCAGAACTGCCTTTGAAATATATAAAAAGCTCAATAAATATCTACTGCTTTATGATAGTAGACACCTTTCCAAATTCAACTCACTTCCTCCTAGCCCCTGTCTGAAATTCTAAGGTTCTTGTTCTAGAAAACTTCAAAGAGTAGAGTCAGGTCTCAAGATGTCACTCAAAACACACATACACATGCACATACACATACTTGTGCACACACATACACGCATACATGCATAGAATTTAACATACACACTACAGGTTAACCTATGAACAGGAATCTATGTTTTTATAATTGTTTCTATATTAATATGATAACTGAATTGTATTGTCTGTATCACTGAAATGATCATATTTATTATAAAAATGAAAAACATGTATGCCCATGATGCAAATTATCAGCTTTCTTCAATGGAAAGTTAAATCCAAATTTAAGTATTAACTACATATAACCAAATGAATGTCAGTCCGTTTTTTGGAAGGAGGAAAATATCATAACAATATTCTTTTGATATTCTGCTTATGCATACATATATGAAGAAATGAAATCCTAGACTCTTTAAAGACAATTGTAGCAACAGGTAAGGTTTGAGTCCTTAAGGATAAACAGTAATAAAAGATCATGACCTTGAGAAAGAAGAATATGAAGGTACTTAGTCAGAAACAGAAACACACATAAATCAAAGCTACATATTAAGTAGGCAAATTAGGGAAAACTGGATGAGTAACGAAACAGAGCATTACAGAACCAGACTACAGCATTGCCCAGAGATTGCAAATTTAGAAACCAACTGTCCTCAAAATTAATCTGAATGTGGCAGTCCCCTGGTGTTCTGGCCAAGATGGATGACTCACTCACTACCTTCCTTCTACACTTTTATGTCTTCATTTTGGCTTTTCTCTCTAAATGGAAAGCTCTTCCCTCAATAACGCAAAATTCTTCCCATTATCCAAGGCCAATATCTCTGCTAAAAAGTTACATAATATTTAACCTTTTCTTATTATAAATCACAATAGTAGATTAAGCAAATTATAAAATATCCCTTGTCTAAACCTTATAGTGCTTTGTATCTATGCCTTATTTCGCTTATGAGCTCTATCAAGTTAAGAACTGGGTATTATTTAAAAAATGCACAGTGCTTTACATATAATACAATATAAAAACTTAAAGAAGGAATAGAAACAAAATAGGCAAACATGGACTGTATATTAGTATTGTTTAGATACATTATCACCACCACAGGAGGTATATGGGTAAAATGGGTCCAAATCTGTTGATAAATATTTTAACAAAACAAGAATTCAAACTTGAGCCTGTTATTTTCTGAAACTTCCTGCTCAGTTGAGTAGATTCAATAGATAGATAAATAAGTTTACTCAAGTAAGGCAGATTAATGGATGCATGTCAATTTAGATAGACTTCTCTAGCATAGTAATGCAGCCTCTGTACCCATCTTTTTGATGTTCTATTTCTTTTTATTGAAGAGATGAATTACAACTGAGAAAGCATGGTCATAAAATTTTTACCATGGCACAAAATTGCTGTTTCTAGACTCTTTGCCTCTATGCATGCTGTTCATTCTGTCTGGAATGTCATTCTTTTTCTTGTGTGTTTGATAAACACTTATTCATTATTCAACATCCAACTCCAAAGTCAATTCTTCTGAAAGAACAGCCCCCTTATGCTTTTCCTTTACTAACATGAAAAACACTCACTTTCTCATTTGACTTACCACTAAATCTATGAATAAACCTGTTCTTCAAGGATGCTAATCTCCTCATGATTTCCCAGACTTATGAATTCCCACTTGCCTTCTTCATTCACTGGGGCCCTCCCAGCTGATAGTTTATAAGATCCACACAGGGCTAAGCTCATTCCCAGTTCAGTGCTCCATATTAGCCTGTTTATTTATCTGGAAAATTCCTCAGAACCCCAACTTCCCTTTCCAAACTAATTTTTCTTATTTTCCTCTCAGTTTAAATGCTACTTCCTCGGAGAACATTTTCTACCTACCCAAATTAAGTCAGATCCCATCTGTTACGCACTGTTACTCACTTTCACAGCCCTCTGCATTTTTCTTCTAGTACATTTGAAGATTTGTCATTTTGTTATGGTTGTTTGTTTAATGTTTATCTCCTCATTCATGGAAGAGATAAACATGAAACTCCAGGAAGGCAGAGTCTACATCTATTTTGTTCACCAATCTATGTGCAAGAAATATTTATTGTATACTTTTCTTATGCCACTCTAACAGTTTATACACTGATGTGGCCACATCCATTATAGGAGTGCACTTATCTAGCACTTATATAGGCACATGATATCTTCTCAGAAATTGTTTATTATCTGGATTACATAATTATTTTAATTTATTTAATAATTTTATTATCAATAAGGACTTGCAGAAGCCTTATTACACAGAATAATCCCTGTTACACAGAATAATGGATCCCCAAAATATCCACATCTTAATTCCTGGAACCCATCAATGTGTTGTTACATGAGAAAAAGTTACTAACATGTAACTTTAGTAAAAGAGTTTAGGGAGATGATATAAAATGAATTCTGGTGATTAACCTTAATTAATCACTTGAGTCCTTAACAATAGAGGCTTTCCCAGCTATGGCAGAAGGATAAGACAACAGAAAAATCAGAGAGATGCAATGTTGCTGGCTTTGAAGATGGAAGGGGGCCAGGACAATGACATGTGAGTGGCCCCCAGAAGCTCAAAAATACAAGGGAACAGATTCTCCCCTAGAATCTCTAGAGGAAAACACAATCTCAAAGATGCTTTGATTTTACCTTAGTGAGACCCGTGTCCAACTTCTGACCTACAGAACCATGAGACAATTTTTTGTTATTGTTATTTTAAGCCATTAAGTGTATGGGAATTTGTTATGGCCACAGTGGAAAATCAGTACAGGAATATATAACACTTATTTATGATGAGAGAATCCAGGTACAGAAAACTTTCAATTACTCAGAAAGATTGGTTGAAATTAACAAAGAAAAATTGACTGTAGATCAATATAAAGGCTTATATTCAAGATAAAAAATGAACAGGATGAGATATATCCAACTTAGCAGTTGTTTGTGTATAGAAGCCCTGGGTTTCTAAGTTGACTATGATTGTAATGAGACTAAATCTTCTGAAACTGCCCCAAATGCAGCTCCTTGAACTTTAGACTACATAAGTCGAAATCATAAGGAGGTAAGCAAGTCTCACCAAGACTTGGGACATCTCTTCTCTGGGGGTCCAGAATTGTCATTTTGAGGAAGAAGTATTCATTAGCCAATAAGTGAGTCTCCATGTTCTCTTCCTTCAAAGATGTAAGCTGTGAAGACTGATACTGAGATAGACAAAAAGGTCATGGAGATCCCATCGGTCTGTGTACCTGAGTGGCTATCATGAGCAAAACATCTTGTTCACTCATTAAAACTGAGTAAGAAATAAGTCTCTATTGTTTAAGAAACAGATATTTATTGTTACCTAGCCTATCGACTTATTTTATGATCTAACTCAAATGCTGCTATACTTACTTTTTGATGATAAATTATAAACAGTATCAAACTAGCAATATATTTTGGTTTTGGTTCAGCCTATAATATGTGGTAATATAATTTAGCCTATAATCTTCTAATAACCAGACTTGTATAACAGTAGATTTGCTAGTCAAGTATGACTTATTAATATTCCTATGTTAGTCATTAACACTGTAAACCAAGTATTTCTTTCTTCCCAGGCTCTTGATATGTTGTACTCCCCAGCAGTATTGAAGTGAGGTGTCGCCATAGAATTTGCTTTTGCTAGTACATGTCACTTCCTGGCAAAGCTTTATGAACAGTAGAATTGACCACCCTTTCTTTGTCTCTGCCACAGTGACAGTTTTAATTGGTGGGTATTGTCAGTCTGGGTCCAAGAATGAAGAAAGCATGTAGCAGAACTCCACTTAACTTTGATAGACATGGAACATGTAAAACAATTAAACCTTTGTTGAAATTTTTGAATTGTTTGTTATCACACCATAACCAAGATTGTCCTGATAGATACAAACTCTCTTGCTAAAGCAGATACAGACATGATTCCCAAAAGGAAATATTTGCTTTTCCAATAATACTTTCTTAGTAACATTCTGCCTCTTAATATACTATGTTGTTTTAGTAACTTTCTGTATGTATTTTGGAATTTATGGAATATGGTTTGCAATATAAAACCATATTCCATATGCAATATAAAACCATATTATGGAATATGGTTTGCAATATAAAAAAATCATACACGTAAACTTAGTATTTGTCTATAAAACAGGGAGCAAATAGCCCATATAAATTGTTAGAAATTATTTTATGATAATATGGAATCTCTATTCTCTAATATTTGTTTCAGGGCTTTTATATCATAATGCAGTACTAATGACATACTGACTTGTTATACAGAGAGATACAGTTTTGGACTTTCCATTATTTTACCTTCTCCACTTTTCTTCCCTCCTTCCCTCCCTCCCATCCTTCCTTCCTTCCTTCTTTCCTTCTTTCCTTTCTTCCTGCCTTCCTGCCTTCCTTCCTATTAAGGTAGTTCTTCCTGAGATGGGTTTAATTTGTGGCATCCTCTGTTCTATGATAAAAATTGATGTTTAAAAAACATTTTCATAGCTTTCCTAAATCATGCATCAATGTTAATTGCTTTTATAACAGTGCTGTACTGTTATTATTGCTGACATTTGGTAGAGAATAAAATTCAGAAAGCATTAACTCAGCAGATAACAGTTCATAGTTGACAACTTTCAAAGTAGTTCAACTTTTCTATCTCTGAGCAAGTTAGAAAACTGAGCTTTTATTTTGTAAAAAATGTACCAGATCATTTTTTAAAACATAGGATAACTATCTTATTACAAATGTTTTTGTAATACGAGCTAATGTATGTAATATAATGTAAAACCAAGTTTCTTGGCAGAAAACTTGACTGTAAGTGGAAGCTCACTCAAGTGGAATTCAAATGTGCATATTCCAAAGCATTGAAGCAATTTCTGCTTCACTATATATGAAAAATCACTCTATCTCTATTTGCTATAAGTAACCCTTATGCTATATGCATAATGTTACTCCTATAAAATTACACAATATGCAATATTATTTTATTCATAACAACACATTAAGATCCTCTATGCTAATCACTTTTCAGCTAAGATATCACATTACCCAGTGGTCACTGTCCTAAAACCCACAATTAACATATAAGCAGGAAAAAAAAAGAGGTATAAATCTCAGCATGGTGATTTTCATCTACAGTCTCTTAGTGTTTATGTGTAAAATATTTCACAAAGAATGGATGGTTGTATATTTATATGCACCCTCAGTTTTCTGCTCATATTCTTTTCTAACCATGCTTGTAATTGATACTGTGACTGTGTCTGAATCTAATATTTTCTAATGACCGTAATAGCATCAAATCTATTCTGACTTGAGCACTGGTTCTGTGTATGTGCTGAAGCCACTACATATAAGAATAAAATTGGGAATGAAAAAGAGATCTATTATTTCCATAAAGGAAATTATTGAGTATCCAGTAGTTTTAAAAGTTAGAGAAATTCCTGGAAGCATCAAGATAGTTGGGGAAGAATGACGTGCTTTAGTATAAATTTATAGTATTGTTCTTATTGTGGTTGAATATGAATCTGAAATATTTTTTTTCAGAATAGAAAAGTACAACAATTATTAAAACTGTGTCTACCAAACATTTTACATAGATGATTATTTATCTTGGTCCCCAAGAGTAATTTAATCTAAATACAACAGTTATAGTATTTATTTGAAAAAAAAAATCCTGGGGATAAATTTCATTAAATGAGACATCTTCTTAGTTTTATATGGGGATTAAATATGAAATTTCCAATTTTAAATCAAAAGAGTAGTTTATTATACTTCAAACAAGAATGAGTATAATTAATCAAAGTAGGTGCCTAAACTACTGACATAGTTTAGCCAACTTAATGGTAGTTTGTTCATGCCAGCAGCAAAAAAGCCTGGAGAGCAAGTGGCGATGAAATTGTGAAAGGCGTTTTTCACAGCTAGTTGAGAATTGAATATGTTTCCTTGCAAGAAGTAGTCCAAAGCCTGGAAGAGGCAGTAGTCAGGTGGTGCAAGGTCTGGTGAATTTGGTGGACTACAGAGAGTTTCCAAGCCCAGCTTCTGTAGTTTGAGCAGCATTGTTTGTACAATATGTGGTCAAGTGTTGTCTTGCAAGAAGATTGGCCTGTCTCTGTTGACCAATCTCGGTTGCTTAATCACAAGCATCTTCATCATTTTTTCCAACTGGTTGCAGTAGACATCTGCTGTAATTAAATAACCAGGTTTCAAGAAGCTGTAGTGGATAATATCAGTGCTGGACCACCAAACAGACACTATTAGCTTTTTTTTTTGTTTGTTTTTTTGATGAATATTTGGTTTTGGATTGTGTTTCAGCACTTCATCTTTATCCAACTATTGTGCTAAACACTTGCGATTGTCAAAAAGAATCCAGTTTACATCACATGTAACAATATGGTGTAGAAATGGTTCACCTTTATGTTGTGAACAGAAAGGAAAGGCAACTTTCCAGATGATTTCTCTTCTGATGCTTGTTTAATTCATGCAATCCCCATCTATTCAGCTTCTTTTCCTAATGGATTTGTTTCAAATGGTCCAATGTTATTGGAATAGTAACATCAAACCTTGCCGCTAATTCACCCATAGGTTGAGATGGATTCTCTTCCACTACACCTTTCAGCTCATCATTATCCACCTTGGTCTCAGGTCACCCATGTGGCTCACATACAAGATTAAAATCACCAGAAGGAACTTCTCAAACCATCCATATACTGTGCATACATTAGCCACATCCTTCACAAACACTTTGTTGATATTTTGAGCTGTCTACACTGCATCAGTTCCATGCTGAACTCTTGTTCAAAAATAACAAGACATTTTGACATAGTGGTTTCACAAAAATTGCTTTGAAAAAAAATTGAAAGATAATCACAAGCCAACACTTGTGTTTGAAAGACTGATGATGTACCTTCACAATAAAAATAAAACTAGAAGTGTCAAAATGAAATGTCAGAGATATCAACTGTCAAGCTTAGCACTTAAGGAAAGCAGACATTTCATACTTAATAATCTGATAATTTAAGTATAACATTCAAGGGACCATTTGACTATTATTTTATGAGTTTGCACATGGATAAAAATCTCTAATGTAGATTGCTTAATGCCGAAGATATGTTCTGAGAGATGCATCATTAAGTGATTTTGTGAGTACTTACACAAACCTAGATGTTGCCTATTGCTCCTAGACTACAAACATCTACAGTATATTCCTGTACTGAATACGGTAGGCATTTGTAACATAAAAGTAAATAATTATGCATCTAAATATAGAAAACCCACAGTAAAAATATAGCATAAAAGATTTAAAAAAAATGGTACCTACTATATAGGGTACTAACTATGAATGGAGCTTGTAGGATTGGAAATTATTCTGGGTGAGTGAGTGAGTGGCGAGTGAAAGTAAAAGTTCTAGGACATTACTGTACACTACTCTAGACTTTACAAACACTATATGCTTAAGCTATACTAAATTTATAAAAAATATTTTACTTTCTTCAATAATAAATTAACTTTAGCTACTGCATTTCTTTTGCTTTATAAACTTTGCATTTTTTTAAAACTATTTAACTCTTATAATAACAGCTTAAAACACAAAGACATTGTATAGCTGTACAAAAATATTTTCTTTCTTTATATTCTTTAAGTTTTTTCCTATTTAATATATTTTTAACTTTTAAAAAATTTTGTTAAAAACAAAGACACAAGCACACACATTATCCTAGGCCTTCACAAGTTCAGGGTCACCAGTATGGCTGTCTTCCACCTCCACATCTTGTCCCACAGGAAGGTCTTTAGGAGCAAGTGTGCACATTGAGCTGTCATCTCCTATGAGAACAATGACTTCTTTTAGAATACTCCCTGAAGGACCTTCCTATGTATGTTTCACAATTAACTCTTTTTAAAAAATAACTAGAAGGAATATACTCTAAAATAATGATAAAAATATAGCAAGTGAATAAACCAGGAACCTAGTCATTTACTATCATCATCAAGTATTATGTATTGTACATAATTGTATTCATTACGCTTTGATACAACTGGTAGTGCAGTAGGTTTGTTTACACCAGCATTACCACAAACATGCAAGCAATGCATTGTACTATGACATCATGACAGCTATGATGTCACTGGGTGATAGGAATTTTTCAGCTCCATTATAACTTTATGTCACCACTGTCTTATATGGTGTCTTTCGCTGACTGACATATTGTTACACACAGATGACTGTTATTTGATGTTACAATTTAAGTCTTTCTAATCTGAATTTTTATATGAAAGGTATGTGGAGCGGGCATCAACACCATTCCAATGAAAGATAAGATAGTAGTAAAGTGCATTGAACACATGTACAAAAGTCCCTATTGCTGTATTTATTTCCTGCCATACTCCGCTACTAGATATCTTAAATAGCTTAACACCAGAATCTTAAAATATCTCTATATAAATTTAATGGAAAGCACTGAAATGTTCAGAAACAAATGAAGCAAAAATAAGACTTATTTCTTTACGCACTAATTAATTCAATTAAGTACAAATCAATTCAATTTTTTAAGTACTAATTAATTTGTTGTTCAATGATATGAATTCTAAAGGGATACATATTATTGATGTATATGTGTGAATACATGCATGAAGGTTATAAATATTGTTAAGAATTTTGGAAACTCAACAATGAGATCCAAAAAAGATAAAGAAAAGCAATACTTATTATTAATAAGTAGCAATTACGCTGCCGAAACACTGAAATGAACATCCTGTATTTATTGCTTTTCTATCGTCTTACTAAATTTTGGCAATTAGATGCAGAGGTCATAGGAAGACTCAAAGCACATTTATAGGGGCAATTGTACTGAGAGCAATCCAATTATGTTTAAATGCTTCCGTGATGTTATCATTCTTTATGGAAACCTCTGTTTCTCCAGCTTCATTTAGGAGACAGAGCAGATGTTGTTTTCCATTTACTTACTTCCCTTCATCCTACTAAGTCTGGAAAGTAGTCGAGTTAGGATATTATTCAGTACAGACTATCCTGGTACCGATCTCCTTAAGCTAACTTCATTGGCTATACATAGGTGTCCAGGATTAATGTATAAGGAATTGGAAAATAATAAGCTATTTCAGTATTTTCTAAATCATCAACATGAGTAAAATCTATGCCTGTCTTATATAACTTCAGCTCTCCCAGTATTATTTTATAAAGAATACTATTCAGCAAGTGGTATAGTTGGTTAAGTTTACTGCAGAAAATGATGTTAGTCTAGACTTTTTTGATTCTTTATTTTTGAGTGTCATGTGTTCTAAATTATCAGTCATAAGAAAGTAATTTTATTATCTATAAAAATCATCTTATTCTCTACTATTGAAAAAATTCAACAGTAGTAACAAAACATTTTTTCTTTTACAGTGATAAAAATACAATTTAGATATTATATTTTCCTTGTAATACTTCTCAGATTAAATCATAGGGAAATTTTTGCCTTTATTTTCTGCTGAGACATGATAAAATATAATCATCCACTAAGGATGAAAAACATCAAAATAGATTATGCTAATTTTTGTCTAATATTATATATTTTATATTATAATATAATATATTATTATATTATATAATATAATATTATACTATAATATTATAATATATAATATATTATACATTTTATATAATACATATTATATTATAATATATAATACATATATTATATTATATTATATTATATATATTATACATATTATATTATACATTTCAAGTGATTTGTACAATTATAGCTCTGCACATATAACTGACATTTGTAAGCAGTATATTGAATGCTGTTTAATTATAAGGCACACAATATAGATGAGTGTAATATACAGATACATAGTTTTATTGCCCATGAGGGTGATGTCAGGTTGAAAAATACACCAAGACCCAGTTTCCCAAAATCAGAGTTTTTGATACTTTCCCTTTAACTTTTGATTAATGACTTAACACAGATCTTAGATGAACTGAATGATTTCCATGGCTATAGACAACCAAAAGATACATATTCTACAACATGTTGATGATATGACTTTTTTATTGTTGTACAGTAGCTATTGATTGTTGTTAGATGCAATGACTTATGATCGACTACTCTAAAATTCAAATCACTTTTTGGTACAAGTTCTCCAATGTCTAATTGGCTTATATCCAACAACTGTATCCAGCATGCTAACATGTTTAGTTACCTCAGGGTACATTTTACAACTAATTTAGCTTTTAATGGTTCACCGGGATGTCAAATTGCTTTAAATGCAATGTTTTACAGGCCCTGGTAAGTGGTTGGCAGTATGTTCTATGAATGTGGTCCAGGCTAAAATTATTGAGGCCGTCTAGTATAGTGTAAGTCCTTAAAGCCTCAATCATTTATTCATTTTCATGTTGGAGCAGATGCTGAGTTATTTGCCAAGGAAATACCAGGCCCTGAATACTTTTTCCTGCTATCCCCATGCAGAGATGAGGTAGCCACTTATTCAGACAAAATTCCTTGTTTCAAAATCTAATTTTCTTATCAGATATCAACAATCCTTAGCTGATTTCTAAAGCATACAGACCTGCCTTTAATCAGCAAAATGACTATCAAGCCCCTAGAATTTCCACAGACTATAACCTCATACTCTTTGTTCCTCAATTTTAAGAAAAACGAAAACGAACAAATCAAAAAACCGGAGTTGCTATTAATGGTGCTGTTCTTAGAGGATGAGCGGAATCATATATCATCTTGGATGTTGAGAACGGTGCTCTTAGAGCAAGACAGACCCTCTGAGAACTGCATTTGGAGCTCGGTGCTTTGACATCTTGAACAATGGCTTTTGCTCGGCTGTGCTGACTACAGCATCATGGACTCAGCTTGGACTGAGGAAAGCTGTAGGACCCATTGCGTAAAATTTACCTTTATAATCATTAAATGGACTTTTAAAAGATGCTATCCACTGTATCACCCAGTGTTCCCCTCCATGAGGCATCAAGGGAAATTCTCTAGAATCTTACTTTTGGAAAACAAGAAAAATGATTTGCTTTGAGTCTTAAGATTGATTAATATATGTATTTTTGTTTTAGCTTCTGAGAATCTGAGAGCTCAATTATTACCTAGAATGAAAAATATTTTGAAAGTTTTTGTTATTTTATCTGAGTATTAACTTTGACCATCTGTCTATTCAAATTAGCAATGTCACTTGTTTCTTTTATCATAGGGCTCATTCGTATATATAGACAACCTTCTCTTATTTAATGTAGCCAATAAGATGCTAAGAATTGAATATTCACTTGGAACTAGAAATTCTTAAAAATGTCTATTTTGTCTGTTTGCTAACATTATTCTCATTATGTTTCCTGCAATATTATCACTTTGATTTACTTTAATTTTAGTGTGTATTTGGGTCTACTGTTTTTTTAAAAATTTAGGATATGAACATATGACATTTCATATCAAAACCAAGATTCTTTATTCATTCATTGAACAAAAATATGGCGGACACTTACTTTGTTCCAGGCACTGTGCCTGGGGTTGGGTTGCAAAAGTAAGACACATTCATATCACTGAGGAGTTCACAGTACAAAGGAGTGGATAGACAGGTCAATGAGCATTATCAACAACACGTAGTGAGCTAGACTGCAACAGAGTCAAGGACTAGGTTCTAATGGGTAGAGGAGGGACTTGTAGTCCATTCTAACCCCAACAGATTTCTTTACCCCAACAGGGTAAAGAAAGCATTTCCTAGAGATGCCCATGTAGCTGAGCCTTGCAACAAGAATTCTAATAATTTGGATAGATTCTGCTACTTCTGGACATTCACTCATGTTCAAATTAATCATGATTTCTAATTATATGTCATCCCAAGTACCCCAGGTATGATTATATAGAGAAGATAAAATAAATCAAATCAAAATCGTTGATTAGTTCATTTTTTCCTGTAATTTATGTCCAACAACAGAAAACAGAATAGCACAGAAATCATTTCCAATTTTGGTTCTATTTTGTTATCCAGTATGGACATAGATGACATTGATTATGATCCATTTCATATTGGTAATTTATAAGTTGTTACAACTATTATTTTTGGTGAGGCATATTGTGATCATAATACGTCAGTCTATTATTACTTGCCAGCTAACATACAATATTTTTTTCCTGAAGTTATTTGTTCTGAATTTATTCTGAAAACCAACATCCTTTGAGTAAAACTATACTTGAAAAGCTTTAGCTAATACTTTTTCAGAGTTGCTTTTTGAGATTAGAAAATAAACAAACTAACTTAATTTTTGTAGATGCAGGCAGAATCCCCAAAAATATCAGGCTGAAGAATTTTGATTTGACTTTATAGCCTGCAGGAAACATTTAGGAATAGCTTCTTTTATATGCATACAAAGGTCATTTCTTACATTACTTGAATATTGTAGTATTTTTACATTGTTTAGTTGTAGCCTGCAGGGAAAATAGTGAATAATTTATTGACACATGTACAACTTTATTTTTAAAATATCTTTATTATAATCATGCATTTTATTAATATTAAAAGATCTCTAAAGTAAACACAATTATAAAATTATAACCACATTGAATTTTAATTCTGTATTTCTATCTGTATATTATAGTAAGAACAGTCATAAGGCCTTAATACAGTATTACATTTTTGTAATGCTTAATTTCTCAATTTGTTTTAGTATATATCATCCTACTCTTAAGAAAAAAATAGAGTAGCTTTCAATAAACTCTTAAAAATATGAATTATCCACAATTTACCTAATTGGGTGCAGCTTGCAATATTTTGACATGCTACACTTCAAATACATGTAACTTGTATTGATTGCATTTGTACAATTTCCTCAGTTTAAACTTAACTATAGGTTGTACACCAATTTCTTCTTGGCAGAACATTTTCTTTAACTTACTTTTTCTTGTCTGGTATGCCATTTGTTCCTTTGCCTGTGGTTTCCTACTGCTTCTACCTACAATAAATACCATTCTTCATTTACTCTCATAGAAAATTTCCCAAACTTCCTGTTACTTAAAATATAATTTTATACTTGCCAATAATCAAAGAGGAATGGATACAGTATAGAATTTTTAATTCTGGATCATAAAACTGCTATCATTGATTGTGATTTTTTGCTATAATTGATGGTGTTTGTCACAATAAAGTTTTCTTTATGACGGTGCTTCTCAAAGTTCTGTCCCAGCACCTGTAGCATCAGCTTTACCTGAGGAGTAGTTAGGCATGCAGAATCATGGAGTCAGGGGCCAGTAATCTGTGATTTAAGAAGCCCCCCCTAGTGATTATAACTCAGGCTAACTCTTGAGAACACTGTTTGATGAGATGCTCTCATAGACCACTTTCCTTTTATAGGAAGCACTTATCTGAATAAGTGAAGTTGTACATGTTTACTGACTATTGGGCTTCTTCATTACCTGTCCCCAACTAGATTTCCATCTCCTTTGGAACAGAGACGTCCTCTGTGCTTAATTGTCGTGTATCCCCAGGCTCTTGCACAGTGTGTGCCACCTGCTACTCAACATTATTTTTGGTGGATGTCACCATGCTTTGGAACTTGACTCCAAAAGGTCAGGGATCACACACGTACACAAATAATTTGCACAAAGGAAATTACGCTAAATACTAAAATACCAAAATCAAAGGTGAGGGAAAAATAGATTTGATCTTCTAGGTTATATGCCTTAGACATTTCTTAACATTACTTGTCATCATAATTTATTCAAAATCAATACTACTGATGTGGCATTTATCTCAAAGGCATGTTCTTAAATGTTTCCCATAAGTTAGTGTTTATATAGTACAGTTCGCTGTATAATATATATTAATATATGTATGCATGTTACTTATATAATATAGCAGATACAAAAATGTTTATATACATAAAATATATATATTTTATAGTTTCAAAATGCTTTCCCATTATCTGTTTTGATTAAATAGTGGGGATGATTATTTTTAAAATATAAGCGGTTATTCAGTAAAAAAAAAAACGACAACAAAAAACAAGGAATTACCAACACAAGAAGTCTATTGTATGAAAATAATACAATATTTTAAAAATCTTTGCCTTGCCAGAATTATATCCATAATGCTAATTTATGTGCTTTATTTTTAACATAGTTGAAAATCCATGTGGCTAACTTTGCAAATACCTTCTCCCTTAGCTCCTGGTCTGCCTTTTTTTTTTTTTTTTCTGGTCTTTGATGAGAGTATGCCTTAGGCAATTCCATGTATGCATAAGATTAAGATGAATGATCTTACTTCTATATTTACAGATTTTGCAAATCATTCTCCAAGAATATTCATACTGTGTGTAGGTGACCATTTATCCCTGTCTTTAAAGCTCTTATAGAAAAAGACAATAGTGAACACTAACTAATGTCCAATTATGTATGACTTGCAGCATCAGGTCGGCCCTTAACATTTGCAAAGTTAGGACAAGAGCAGAAATGGAAATCCATATTCCATATGTCTAAGTATTTAAATGTCATATAAAATAACTAAGAGTCACATTTGATCTAATCTTTTACTTTGCAAAAGGCACTTCTCATGATTACCTGGTGGGACAGAGTTTAGTGCCTAAATGTGGTTATTCAGTGCCCCTTGCTTCTCCTCCACCTTTGGCTCAATTTCATGCTGTGGGGCTGAACATGGCAGCCTGGGCTTCCAAATCTGTCCACAGTCTCCACAAACAACTTCCGCTTGGGCAGCATGTGGGCCCGAAAGGACTCACAACGGTGGCGTAATCTATCCTAGAGAGAAGCATACAGGCCTTGAAAAGACTTTGAGTGATTTGGGAGTAGAATCCCAGGGCATGAGAAACAGGACCGGGTCTGGAAGGTGAGGCATGGGTTCTGGGTGCACAGGTCCCCGCAGGCCCAGGGCACCTCACCTCACCTCACACAGGGGGATGCAGCTGGAAGGAGACCAGAGTGTGGCCCTCCCAAGTGCATGGCCAGTCAGCCAGGGTTTCCACGTGACTCGGTCCAAGGGCAGACCTGGGCAGCATGTGTATCAGTGTAAACCTCTGAAGGCAATCCATTCTGCTTGTCTTGGCTCAGTTCAATTAACTTCCTCATGATTTCACTAAACGACTTTCAAATTCTTCCCCAGAGCACTTCCCGAGGTGGATTGAGACCTGCCCTCTGATCACTTTTCATATCATTTTTGTCCATTTTATCTTATTATAATTACATTGTTAAGAGAAAGGAGTCATGTTACCAGGATAACAAGAAAAGGGAATAGGCATTGTTGCCTTTACAGAAAATTCAATTCTTCTTGAGTAAATTTCTATTGTAATATTAGAGCCATTCCATTTTGTGTGAGTAGTTTGCAGTTTCTGCTTGTTTCTCTCTTTTTTTGATTCCCCCATCCCCAAGTAACTGTCCTGGTAATTTTTCTCTTGAATTTACCTGCTATTGAATGTGAGCACTTTCCCCTTTATTTATATTTCCTCATCTATTTATTATGACACACTCCACACTATGCCAAATGTTAGCATTGACAGCTGATCGAGTCTTACTGAGTCAGAGGACCTTGTTCTACTGGTAACTTTTCAAATTTGCCTAATGTTAGAGCACCCTAGTAGCCAGTGCTTACTTAGATTATTTCTCCGCCATTGTTACTGCCCTGGAGAACAAGGTTAAGCTGCCTTGAGTAGAGAGTAGGAGTAGAACAGAAAGCCAACATGGATCTTCTCTCAAAGCTGGTTTCTACTTTCATATAACCTCCTTTGCATTCTTCTGTAATTAAACTTCTATTTCAAAATAATTCTATTGACAGAGCAAATTTAGCCATCATAAACCACTCACTAAAGGTAGAAGTGGAATCATGTAGGATTTACTAATCTGTATGGCAAACAAGCAGGCCCAAAATGGGGTAGTTGTGCACACATTTAGTGTTGTCTTCATATCAAGGATTTGTTGCTATTCTTATTTGTCTTCTAGCTGAAGGTTTAAATCGCACGAGTTTATTGTGAATAAAAAGCACTCACAGTTAAGTATTTTCTTAGCCTATTTCCCCTTGGGATTTAAATCCTCATGCTCTATCAAACTGTGTTCTCTAAAAGTCCTCAGTAATAATACATAAGGACACATTCATGGACTTGCGGTAGCTAAATTGCAAACAGGTGTCTTTTTCAAATCACTCTTATACCCTGGTGCTTTCCAAAAAGGATCATGGTTATTTCCACCTCATTCTAAGGGGAAACAATTTCAAACCTTTTGACTAGTAATTTTTCCTTGGTGCTGCAACTTCGCTTGTTTTGTCACTGAATAAAAAGGAAACAGATGCTGAATTTAGAAACTGAATTGCTTAAAGAGACATTGCAAATTGGTGATGATGTTAGTGCAAAACAGAAAACACAATATTACAAAATAACATACAGAAAAACAGGTAAAAGCTGAGCAAGTAAACAGGGAAGTAAACAAACACATCCTTGGGAAATATGGGTGCAATCAAAATAATATTTAATATATTACCACTCTGCCCATGCCATCTTCTCAATGGGGCTAATTCTTTACCTGTAGCTGGTTGAAAACTTAGGCAGTGCATAGCTCTTCTGCTCACTCTTAGCTAATTCCAGTTGCTATCACCTTAAGTCACAAATCACAGTCTTCTTTTAGTATAATCTATGCCCAATTCTGTATACTAAAAGTCAAAGTATCCAAATTTGAGCAAAATGACAGTTACTCCTTTTTATTCAGACAGAAGCTGGTATAGGTTGAAAACCTGGATTCCTGTCATCATGGACTGTGCCAATCAAGCTGTCTGCTTTTTTGGACTTGGCTAATGCAGAAAACTGACTCTTTCCTGTGGATGGGACACTTTTATGATTTTTGTGAGGATTCCTCTAAACCTGTCTCCCCATTATTGGGTCTCTCCATTTTTGAGTGATACACCTTTTCTTTTATTATTATTATTATAGCTTGTTTGGGTCTGAGTTTGATTAGAGAAGCAAAATTCCTAAGGGAGATACAGAATAACTGATTTATTGTAGGAATTACACAGTTATAGGAGTTGGTAGGGCAATCTGTTGCTCTGAATCTGTTGGTGAGCTTGGAGTTAGTATAGATCAGCCAGACTTGGCAGTGAAAAAGGAAACCCGGACATCAATGAGAACAGAGACACACTAGACCTAGTATGGACAAACCAGGACCCTCGGGGCAAACTATAAATCATGTCAGAATCTCCTTACCTCCAACTTTATTGCTATTAGCAACCGGCAGGGGAAAAAAGTGGCATTTTTTCCCAGAAGCTGCACACATACACTTGGCCAAGAACTTGGAATAGCTAAAGACTGTCCGAAGGGATTTGGAGGAGTTATAGGTTGAGATGTAAACTAGCAATTATGGGTACAAACAACATGGTCTCTTCACTGACTTTCAGAGCTCGATGGTTAAGCTTTGTTCTGCCTTCCAAATGCCTCTCGAATTTCTCCTATGGACAACATAGCCTAAACTATACAGAGGAGGGAATTCTAGGAATGTAGATCCAGCTTTACTAAGATGGTACTGTGTAGGGTCACCACTTGGCTCACAAGTGATATCTTCTGATGCAAGTAGGAATCACAGGAAGACTTCACTGTGTCTATGAAGAGAATTGTTTAGACTCAAAATGGCAAATTTATTAACTTATTGGACAAGATCCTAGACAACGTTGCATGTGTTCTTTCTCCATCTTTCCTCCCCCACTCCTCTCTTTCTTCCTCCTCTTCCCTCTCTTTCCACCTCCTCTTCCCTCTCTTTTCCCCTCCTCTTCCCTCTCTTTCCCGCTCTTTCTCCCTCTTAGCACAAATCAGGTCCCTGGGAAACACTCATATGTCCAACAGACTCTGGAAGGACTTGCCAGCCAAGGTGGTCTCCCCTCCTTTACATCTACCTTCAGCCTTGGGTCATTGTACCCACTTTGCTTCAGGGAACAGATCTCAAACTCTCTGAAAGATCTCACTGAAGTCTTGCTCTTTTGGCTTGAAGGGAAGGGCAGGCACCTCTGCTCCTGGGATTGGAAACTGGGAGTCAGAGCATAGCCCAGCTGTGTAGACAGAAATCCTCTTTCTCCAAATTCTCCTTTCTAAATGCTCTCAGTAAGGGTGGGAGCTTTCAGAATCCTGTAACCAGCTTTGTAACATTTCCCATGTAAATGTACATCCTGTTCTAGCACTAATATTTGAACTAGATAGTCTTTTATATCTTGGTTCTTCAGTGATGGCATCCAATTTAACTTTCCTTTTATAGGAAAAAAATTTATATCTCACAAAACAGCTTATAGTTCAGGTTTACATTTCCTTACCCTAGGACTACAATTTTACTTAAGTTTAGAAGCAGTATGGTGTAATGGCTTAAGGGCAGCCTACACTTTCCATCAAGTATATTGAGTCTACTATCCATGATTTACATTTCAATCCTACAAGAGGCATGTTAATGATAATACTTTAAATATTAACTATCAATCCTCTTAGGATTCAAAACCATTGCATGTACCCACTTTATTGTTTTACACGTGAAGACAATAAGAGCCAAAATGTCCCTACGTTTTCCAGGGTCACATTGTTGGGAAAAAGGCATAGATATATCCTTTTCTATTACTCATTTTTTTTTCCATTCTTTGCAATTTTTATGAATGCTTATCTTCAAGCCTTCTTGTGCACCAATGTGTTGTCTAACATATTACATTATATGTTCTTATCCTCATCATTTTCTTTCTTGCATAAAATGATGAATACTTAGATATAAAGCATACATTTAAAGGAACATTTCAGATTGTATTTGATTTTCATAGAGGTACAAGATACTTCAGTATAAGTACTAAGGTACTAAGAAGCACTAAGGTTGTTCTATTACAATATACTCATATATTGTTCACAGATTGAAAAATTGAATTATTTAAGTTAATTGATGCTTAACTTGAATTTGTCAGAAAAATAAACATATATATAGTATATATGCATATTCCTAAATCAGTATACTCAAACACATGCATGTATAAACACTAATCCTGTTGAATAATGTCAGTGATTCATGGATTTCCCCAGTCTATCCATGAGCCACAGGGCTCATTCTAGATCATTGTTGAATTATCTTTCTTTTTTATTGCTTATAGTGACCATTTTCCTGCTTAATAGAGTGTGTCTCTGAAAGTTGATAGAATTAGTGCAATTTTCGTTCAAGTTCATTTGTTGGTCTGATTGATAGTTGATCAAGCCTGTTGGAAAAGAAAGAAGCAACTATTAATTTACATGAAGTTTAGAAACGTATCAGGTACTTAATTTATCTGTCCTTAATTTCCCATTTTCAAAGATGATGGATATTCAGGTAGATTCATCTTGATATAAAGAAAACAAAGTTTTGAGTTTGAGGAGATTACTGCTTTTTATAATTATATTCTCAATAACTAATAAATTGACCTTAATTTTGAGTTTTCTCACTATCAACATTCATGCAAGATATAAATTAAAGCCTTCAGAAAAACATTCACAAAGATAAATTTTTGAATATGTTTTTCAAATAGCAAACAAAGGAAAATGTTCTTGGGTTGAGAATATTTATGCTAGTTTTGCTCTAAAGCAAATGTTTAACTTTTGAAATAGAAATCTCCAAAACAAGGGTCAAACTGGAACTGTTGACAAATCCTTAACTAGCGTTTCTACTGGTTGCTACCATAATAATGTACATATTTCTTTGTGAAAGAATTGAAAGTGAGAATAGTCAGGCTTAGCTTTATCATATTGAAATTGCCTCTCTCTTTTTTAACCTCCAGGGAGAAAAACAATTAGAGAAAGACAATCTCGCTAAATAGACTGGTAAACAGTCTGGGTGCATCTAAGCTTCATTGCTCTGCTTCTTTCTCCTCTCACATTTTCCACAAATGGCTTGATTATGTTTACCTAACATCCTCATGTTTCCCTGCTGACTGGCTGTGGGTGCTTTGAAGCCAAGATAGACAAGGTTTTCTGTAAACATTAATCCTACTTTGTAAAGAGGACAGTCTTTGTGAATATGCAGTTGAAACTTCAATATGCCCGTGATTGTATTTTCTTAGAATTTAAAGCACTTTCTGACCCTAGCCTTGTCCAATAGGTGTGAGTGGAAGCAAGACTGCTCTAAGGCACAAAAGCTCTGTATTAGCTAAGCAAACACAGGGGCAAAGGTTAGGAATTCATGCCATGAATAAGAAGCATGCCCCTCCCCAAAGTTGAAAGGTTGTTAAACCCCTTTAAACTTTCAGAAGTCATAGCTTTAGAAATACGGCTGCCATATTTTGATGCCCTTTACCCCCAAATCCGGCAGGATAATGGCCTCTAACTGTTGCACTGAAATAAAGTGCTTTTTCTGAGATGAAGCTCTTTGCAAGCACAGTCTGGGATGAGAGCTACGGAGAAATAACAAGCAGCAGAGCTGACTTTCCTGAGCTCTCTTTATGGACTGAGCCATAAATTTATAACGATGTGAAGGCTTCAGAGATTTCCTAGTTGCCCTCATAAGAAATAGACATCATTCTATGTTCTGACAGTTCAGGTAGTAGAATGAGGCACATTTTCCCCATAGTCGCCAGGCTATGAATCTGAGTAACTAATCTACTGATAATTAGATGTGATGCTTCAAATTAGAAACCAATATTACATCTGTGAATTAATGGCATTTCATTATGTATTACTGTCTCCATTAATAAACCGTGACTAGACTAAGCTTTGCAACTCGAAGGTAACTCAAGAGAGTTCTGTTCAAGTCCAGTTTCAATCAAGGGCAGTGTGGAATGATGAATGGGGGAACCAAGTATACCGAACATGTCTTGGAGGCAAAGCCATAGAGAGTTTCCCAGCGTGTGTGTGGGCCAAGCTCCTCTCAGGTTGGAGACAGCAAGGCATTGCAGAACAAAACATCGATAAGGATTAAAAATCCAGAGTGTCTCTCCACTTATACAACAGAGAAAAACAATCATATGTATGCATTTTTAGTTAGACCGATCACAAATTGACCCAAATCTTTGAGTAGAAGGAACTTGCTCTGGACAGATGGACCCTGAATCATTGAAACCCAAGCTTTCTTGCGCAAATGATAACACTAAAGAGAGAGCAGAAGCTGAATTTAATAGGCACCCTGTGTTCCTTCTCTCTCAGTTGCATCTTCCAGCTTGCTACAGCTGAACAAGCAGCATTTATGCAATGCATAAAAAGCTGCCTTCCCACCTCCGCCCTTCTTCTCAAACTTTTATATTTCCACACTCAGTCAGCAATTATCAATGCAAAGAAATGCTGTCATGCTATCTCTGCTTTAGTGGAGCATGGAGGACAACTAAGGTCAGCTCAAAATGATTACCTGGCAGAGAGGCCCTCCTCCTTCCTGGCCTGCACCCACGGTTGGTCTTGGCCTGTCACTTTGGAGCAGAATTTCCATTTGGGGGGATACAAGGTCCTATGTATCGGCTGGTTTGTCGCTGGTAAGGGTACTCCCCATTTGTGTCTAATTAAAATTAAAAGTGATTTATTTTCCTGATTTGGAAGATAATCTCTTCTAAATAGATTTTTACTATTACCATTTCAAACATAAACATACACGCAAATCAGTCTCTAATATTTAATATTACATAAGTTTTTCTGTATATGTATCTAAGTGAGGTAACATTGAAAAAAAGTAATGCTTTTATTATATTCCAAATCCTGTATTATCCTTTCTTAACTTATCCCCCCTCTTATTATATATAACAATGGTTTTAAATATTGTGTTTTTTTATTGAAACATACATCTTCGTTTCTAGGTACCACCCCACTACCTGGCTATTTAGCTGAATTTGAATAGTGAATAATGGATCTCGTAACCATACCTTGTGGGAGATAAGCACATGTGTCTTTTAGTTTCGTCATGCTAACATTTGTATTACAGAATGATATGAATCCACATCTTTCTCTTCCAGAACCCAATATAACTTTTGAGAAAGCCAGAGTGACCATAATTTCAACTTTGCCACTGTTGTTGCAAGCTTTGTTCTTTCAGTTAGTCAAATATAAAACCCAAAAGCAATCTTCTCTTTCCTTCTTGTCCATCATTTAAAAACTAAAATTAGTTTTACTTCAAAGCATTTCTAAAAGCTATTGTTAATCTATGTTTTTTGTTTGTTTGGTTTTTTTGCAATCATAATCCCTAAATGCCATGCAATTTGTCCCTGCAAGAACCTATATGCTGACATTATACTCATGGCTCTGAAATCTCTAATTTTCCATTCATTTCTATTCATTCCAGTAAGAATAACCTTCTTCAAGCTTCAGTTTCTCATTCAGATGCCAACATATCCTTGTAATTGCATCTTAAATTAAATTTATAGTTAAGAGATCCACTCGTGATTGTTAATTACTAGGCTCAACAAAATGAGAAAGGAGGAGAATTAAATTTGTCCTATTCTGTGATACATTGTACATGCATCATCTCACTTTAGACCCAGTGAAAATCTAAGAAGAAGGGAGTGTTATTTCCTTTATAAAGTAAAATAACTGAGAGTTAGCATACACAACAAGAAATTTACATACGGGGACTGGGAATATGGAGGGTGGAGAGAGCAGGAACGCCATCTTGCCTCTGCCGAGAAACAAGGGCACTACATAGTTCAGTGTAACTGAGAGCATAATTGTCTTCTTCTTTCATTCATGTGCACATGTGTAGTTTCTAAATATGTGCCTTCAAATATTTGCACAGGTAATGTGCGAGTGCTTCAAATATAAAAAAAAAAAAAACTACAAAAGAAAATCAAAAGAAACATTAACCAAATTAACTCATTTTCCAAAGTATATATTATCCATGCATGCACATTTGTTGAAATATATATATCGCAATTTTATCAACATTTAACAACATGAAGAGACATGATTAAAAATCATTGAAATTACAAATTGTACCTCATGGGCACATCATGCTTACAATCTTAATTTCTGAAAAAACGTATTTTTGTGCACTTGAATTAAGGTATACATTGCATGGATTATTAAACATTGCGTGATTTCCTTTATGTACTTGTTAGAGCAACATGCAATAACTGTGCAAAATAATAAGCAACCTATATAAGTACTAGGAAAGCATTATTTTGAAAGATGTTATAAAGCTAAAAGACAGTGAAATATAAGTTAGTTTTAAGTTCACAAAATACATATTTCTTTTAGTCCCCCTCGCCAAAAAACAAAGGTTAATGGTAAACATTACTTGTTGCTATATTCAGAGCTCTTGAATATGGTTTAGAGGGTGATAAAAATTCCATCATAATAATTGTTTAATCTGCGTAAGAGTCCCAAATATTATATATTTTTATTTATGAAAGCTGTAATCGTGGAAAAAGATCTATAAAACATTCAAAAGTAATGAAACCCTGGGATTTAAAGATGAAAACAATACCTATTAAATGAGCTTTGGTACTATCACTTGGAGATCAATTTGTTTGTTATGAAGATAGATAGGTGTGAATAGATTTGTTGTGTACTAGATACTGTTTGTTGTATCACTAGATACTGACTCATTTTCTTGTACCCATGTCCAGACTGTCCGTGGAGCCCATGGGATGTGCTTGTTGGTGCTTTGCAATGACTTTGTTCAGGCAGAGGAATGCCACCCTCATTAGCTGGTTCGTGAGTCCAGGAGGGTTAGGCAAGTGCAGGGGTCTACCAGGGCTTTCCACTCAGTCATACCACTCAAGCAATAGCCAGTTCAGTTTGACAAGTGCAATAACTACCAAATGGTCTGCTTGGGATTTTTGTTTTATTAGCCCTTGCTAAGAACCACGGTCTTCTGTGAATTTTGACTTCTGTGTCTCCACTAAATAGTGTGCCCTGGTGGAGAACAGCAGAAGGGAAGTAACACTCCTGCCAAATGATACAAAAGGTGATTGCCTTAAGGCAGAAAATAAAGAAAAAGATATGCATTTCATACCTACTAGCATCCAAAGGAAATTGAGTTACTCGTTTAAGGGAAAAAATGTGATGCATGTATAATTTATAGAGAATTAAGTTTTATATTAAGAGTTTTTTGCAACTAGATAGGAGCATAGAAGATAGAACATGAGAAATTAATTAAAACATTGAATAATAATTCATTGAATTAAAATAGAATATTACTAGAAAAACCAATAATTATAATATTAGCAAATAATGTTGAGAACTTATTCTGTGCCACTCAGTTCTAACCACTTAACATGTTTCATCTCTTTTATCCTTAAGACACCAGAATGAAACAGATAATATAATTATAATTATCTTACAGATGAGTAACTTGGGCTCAGAGAGGTTAAGTAACTTGCCTGAGGTATCAGTACATTTCAGAGCTGATGGTTGACTATGAGATTACAAGGAAATAGCCTAAAAAAGCTAATTGCCCATATTTAACTATGTATTGAATGATAATAGGAGTTAATAAGTAGAAAGTACATAGTATTTCACATGGGGTTGCCTGGTTTAATTCTGGCAATAACCCTATGGAATAGAAATGTTCATTTTTATCACTTTTATGTGAGTAAACTAAGGCTTGAAGTGGTTAAATAACATTTTCAAAGTCACTCAGGTAGTAGGGGTTACAGCTGGGATTCAAGTTATCTACTTTCACTCCAGAACTATTAATATTTCTCTTAACCACTATTATTCACCATTTTATGTCCCCCAACCTAAAAAGTTATGTCATACATAATGTGCAGATATATATATATATGCATGTGTGCACGAACACACATGTGCACACACTATTAGATATTATTTTGTCATGAACTAATAAGAGTAATGATATGTGTTAGAAATAGGAATGCAAGTGTCATAGGAAAAAGCAACATCTTTTGTGCATGCTGTAATAGATTGTTTGCTTTCTGCCTACTCCAGAGGAAGATTCCAAATTTTATGTTGCCATAAAAAAGGACTGGCACAAGTTTCAGTCCATTGACCCACGCTATTTCAAGAATTTTAGTGTGAAAAATAGAACATCAAAAACAGACTTCTATGTGAAATACATTGTTCTATAATTTGCCCCTGGATAAACACACAAATGGATTCTATGCAGTATAAATATATATCATTTAAATAATTCAGAATAGCTAAGGGGATTGAAATAAATAAAAAGTAAGGTTGCTATCCTTTTGAAATAGTTGCTAGAGTCTGACTTTTTTTTAAAAGCCAATATTGCTCATATTTATTTCTCCTTTCTTCCTATGAAGTATTCAAGAACTTATAAAAGTGCATAATTTGAGCCTCTTATTTATTTATACAAGGTAATTCTGGCATATATACCACCACTGGCTCAAATAAATATGACAATGTAGCAAATAAAAACATGCTTCATTTATTAAGTCGCAGAGTTGTGTTGTTCCGTTTGTAACCCATTTCTGGAAATAATATATTTTTGATGATGAGTTGCCTGGTTCTAGTCAGAGCTTGAAATAAAAGATGAAAATGTAGATAGGAGCTGGAAAATATTAAACACATTGTGTGATTCTTACTGGCCTCAGCCACTCTATGGGATCAGAACTTGGAGTCACCTATGGAATATTCCAATCCACTATATAGGTTAGGTGCTTCTCAGATAGCAGATCTCTTCCCTTGGAAGGCACAGAATAAATTGGCACATCTCCCTGGGACAGTGATTTTAATATTTTATATAAAACATTTGTATATGCAAACGAATACAGATATTTTTGTGGGAAAAAAGGGGAAAAATTGGGCCCTTTTTAAGGAAAAGACAATGCTTATAAGAAAGTTCACATATACAGAGAGCCTCTTAACATTCCCAAAGCACAACCTGCATTTTGCCATTATACATTCACTGTATTTACTATTAGGGCTTTTTAAAAGGATATTTTTTGAAAACCCCAGAAGCTACCGCTTGTGGAATATGAAGTCGTGAGAAGGTATTTCATCACGGTAATGACCTGGATGGCTATCTTTACTTACTTCCCAGGCAAGTCAGCATGGCACAATGGTATTAAGACCTCTGCCTTCATGTTTGAAGGAGAAAATTAGTCTCCTACCAAGTGTAGTGTTTTTTACAATAATCTTTGTGCACTAGGATGTCAGCTTATATAAGTGAGCTCACAACGATGTCTTATATCTTAGGATTATAAATATATACGCACATTGAATTAAAGTCAATATTTGAATACTGCTCTCATTTATGAAAAGCACAGATGGCCCCTTAGATGTATAGAGTTTCTCTAATATACCTATAAAATATAGATATATTTTATTTTACTCACCTAATTTTCTCACAAAGAGAAATTTATGGTTCAAACAAAAATCTGTACTATTAGTTTCTCTTGATACATAGGAAAATGTGGCAACAATTTGCTTACATGCTTACATAGTTACAATCTGCTGTACCCAAATAGTGAATGACACTTCACATAAATTATTTGTTGTTTGGTTTTCCACAGTCCTCACCACTCCCTATTACTTCTTACTTTCTTTCATCTTTTTTCATTCATTTCATTTCTCTGGTATTTGAGTTTTAAGACAATTAAACCATGCATATACTAGTTAATCATTTTGACTACTAAGTCATCCATTAAGTAAAGCTTTCTAATGAAAATGACTAAATTGTTTATGAATAGAAACAGTCCAACTATAAAACATGCTTCGTACAGTTGCATTGACCCATTGCTTGCCCTATGTCAGTGTTTATACATTCTTTTTAATTAATGGGAAATTTGGTGCCAGCTCAAAAAAAATTAAGGGATGAAGGAAAAGAGACATTGTTTAGAGAAATTGAAATTGATTATCTACCTCTACCAAATACAATAGCATATGAACATTTTGGTTAGGAAAAAGGGGTATTAACAATTTAACTACTTTCTGAACCTAACTTATTCACAGTCCTCAATTACTGAAAGTTACAACAAAGATTAGCTAGTACCTCTACCCATAAGCTCAACAATTTTGGGTTACTTTCAAAAATGACATAATAATGGTAATCTGATAAAATTTAGTTTTATATTCCTTGACTTTACATAATCTGAGGCTAAATGTAACTATATTTTTGCTCATCAGTAAAGCCGATGTGTTTCTCCTATAAATCTCTAATTCTTCAAAAAGAAGTCAGAAATGTCCATCATCATTGTTGATGACCTAATGCTCATTTTACTGGTTCTAATCACGGTAAAGGTCAGATTTCCTATCTCCCATATTGGCACCCAGATAAAATGTATTACAAAGTCATTTCATAACCTAAGAACAATTAAATTTAGCATGTGTGAAATACATGCATTTGATAAAAAATGAGTTTGTAATTATTTGTAAAACAACGTCCTTCTTTTGAAATAATTTTGGATGGTTCTTTTTATTTGTCCAGAATAGAGTATGCATTAGCATCCAATATGTACGTAAAATATAATCAATCAAAATCAAATAAAACTTTAGATATATAAAACTATTTCATTCCCTTCTCCCCTTAGAGCCTTATAATTTATTTTAATCTTTATTTATTTACTCTTTTAAACCCTCATTGGCTTACAGCACACATACAGAGAAGTACACAAACTATAACTTGTACAGCTCAGTGATGACATATTCATATAGCCACATCCAGATGAAGTCATAGAATATTACCAAGGTCCCAGAAGTTGCCATTTTGTTCCTTCCCAGGTATTACAACCTTTGAAAGGGAATCGTTACTTTGATTTCTGTCATCATAAATTTGTTTTGTCTGTGATTGAGCTTTATATAAGTGAAAACAAATGGCACGTATTTTGTCTCTAGTTCCTTTCACTCTCACCATAATATCTGTGAGATTTATTGTGTTTCATATAGCTACAATTTACCATTCTATTGTTGGTGTATATTTGCACTGTTTGAAGTTTTTGGAAAAACTACCATGAGCAGCCTTGGGCTACATTGAATAACTTGTAAAGTATTTATATGCTTAACTTTAGTAACTGCTGTAAAAGTGTTTTCTAAAGCAGTTGTTCTAATTTATATTCTAACTAGTAGTGAATGAACTTTCCTTTTGCTACATATCCTCATCAATTTTTGGGATCATCCATTTTTTGTGTGTGTGTTTATTTGTTTGCCTTTTCGTAGTGGATGGATGGTGGCATTCAACTGTGGCTTTATTTTTTATTTCTCTCATGACTATTGATGTTGAAATCCTTTACTAGTCATTTAGTTATCATCCTTCATAAGGACCAATTCAAACCTTATTGATTTTATAAAATGTGAGTTTTCTTCTTTTCTTATTCTTTGTTGGCTATAAATGTATGTCTTCTCACTCTATATCCTGCCTTTTCTCCTTCCTATTGGCTTCGTTTGATGAACCAAATTTTCTAATATTAATGGAGTTCAATTATCAATCTTTTTCCTTATTATTAGTGCTTCTTATAGCTAATTTTAAAATTCTTTGCCTAACCCCAAAGTCATAAAGATAGTATATCTTTTATCCTAAAAGTATTATTTTATTATTTAAATGGGTCTAATTCTACTTGGAATTGATTTTGTATTTAGTGTGAGGTTGATGGGTATATTGTTTTCCTACGCAGCTATACAATTACACAGCACCGTTTATTGAAAGAATCTTTCCCTGCTATATTTCACAGGCATCTTTGTCTTAAGTCAGGTCAGTTTATATACTATTCATTCTGTTTCATTAGTCCATTTGCTTATCCTTGAGTAAATACAACTATTTTAACAAGTGAGAATTTACCAAAAGTCTTGATGCTAATTATGTCCTCTAACAATGTTCTTTTCCTAAAATTTGTCTTCATTCTTGGCTCTCTTTTTTCTACATGAGTTGAACAAAGCTCATTAATTTACACATTGCAGAGATTTTTATTGAGATCGTATTAAATTGACAGTTTTATTTTGGAAGTGGCAAGTTTAGAATATAGAGTCATCTTCATTTGTTAATTTTCTTTAATTTATCTTGTTAATATTTTTTCTTGGTGTAGAAGTCTTAAGCAAGTTTCTTGGATAAATAATATATTTTCAAAATTTCATTTCTTAGTTATTATTTGTAAGTAAGAAATGCAACTGATTTTTATATGTCAACATTTAATCCATTGACCTTTCTAAACTCACATATTCACTCTAATTGTCTTTTTCTATTATTCTTTTGCATTTTCTATGAACTATGTATAATTGTCTGTGAATAATGATGCTGCTATTTTTTTCCTTCTGAAACCTATGCCTTTTACTTTTTATTCTGTAATCACTAAGCTCCCTCTAGTCTAAAATATTAACTAGAAGTGGTGTTAGAAATTTTCTCTATCTCATTCGTAGTTTCACAGGGAAATTTTACAATGTATCACTATTACATAAGATGTCTGCTATAATATTTTTGGTAGATACTCTCATCATATTACGTTCTCCCCTATTCCTAGTCCACTAATTATTTTTAAAATTATGGATAGTTGGTGAATTTTACCAAATATTTTTGCATCTATTAGTACATTCATATGATTTTTCTCCCATACCTTGTTAGTGTAAAGAAGTACATTGATTCATTTTTAAATGCTGGGATTCCTTTGAATTTGTAGAATAAATCAACCTTGTCATGATTTCTTTTTAAGTGCCTGAATTCAAGTGCCTTAAATTGTTTAATTTTTTCCCTCTTTTGAGATTCTTCCATTCTTTCTTCATTTCTAAGACTCTAATTACCTGAATATTAGATCTTTCATCATTTTCAAAGCATGCAACAAAATTTGGATTAATAATTCCTTAGATGTACTACTAAATTCATCTTTCAACTGAAAACACTTTGCTGAGAGCTCTCTCTCTACCATAAATCCAGATTTCCGTATGTATTAAAAGCTGTATGTTTTTTTGTTCAGCTTTTTATATATTTTTAAAAATTCTCAAGTGAACTGATTATTCTTTAATAAATTCAATCATTTTGTACCATCATACAGACATTTTAGCTTTAATTTCCTCTTCAAGTATTTTTCACAGCAACTAGCACTTTTTTGTGAATAAAGCAAATTATTATGACAGTGTCAACATTTTATTTTATAGCAATAGGGACAGCCTCTCACAGAGCCAACCACTGATGGGATAACATCAATAAAGAAGACAACACATTCCACCTGGACAGAATTTTCTACATATGAAGATAAAAGAATAAATATATGTTGACATTTTCTTGTTTTAGATAGTACTTTTGCAGCAGAAATACATTGTTCATGAGTTTCACCAACATTTACAACTTTTACAAATGCTAGAGCTTGACATTTAATGGTGAAATCTGTTAACTCATCAACCTGAATGGAGAAACTGTTGTTTTTCCATGTATTGCTCTCAAATCTCTTAAGCTTCAGGTGATATGTCTTTAATATTTCAACATGTCATACTGTTAGAGTGTGGGTTCTTCAACTTATATAGCTGCATTCTGACCTGTCGTTTTATCACTACAATTTTAACAGCTGGCATCATTATGTTCTCACCAACTGCTTGACTTTTCCTTTTTTGGAAAACAATCCCTGCTACTAAACAACTAAATTCTGAAGTTTTTTTTATTGAATACAATTATGATTTTTTAACAAAGCCTTTACTGAGTTTGTTTGAAAATTCTTATAACCATTTTTAGTACCTTCATTTATTCAGAAAATGTGGTTTGTATCTAAGTGTCTTTTTAAATTTGTTGGAGATATTGCTTCATTTAGAAATTGTTTAAAACAAATTATGTATAATGGGATAGGACAGCTTGGATTACCAGTTCATGTAAAAATAATAGGTAATTAGCTTTCTTGGTAAAGACAGGTTTTGTTGGCATTGCTGTAGTTCTTGCTTTTTTTCTGCAAAATTTTTCTCCATACGAGGACCTATAAAACCAGAAACAAATTATTTGCAAAAGCCAGTGGTAGGACAGGATTAAGGTACTGGTCACAGGTATTCCCATTTTTAAAAGCAAAGCATGAAGTAATATAGGGATATCAATCCCAAGCAAGTTCTAGATTTGGCGGGGGAAATTCCAGTAGGTTTCAAGGCCTAAGAATAGTTCCCCATGACTTAAGGATCCATCATCTAGGTCTCCGTCTCTGCCCTCCAGGCCCATGGTTCTGCCACCCTCTGTCTCTATACCCGTAGTTTTATCATCCAGGTCTCCAGCTCTGCTGCTGGAGTGATTCTTCCTTGTTCTTCAAAGACAGCACATGTTTGCAGGTGAGTAGTTCCATCAGCTTCTTTCCCGCCTATAGAATCCTCAAAGCCTGAGCGCCTTCCTTCATTTTGCCCTGCCTTTCTTTCAATTTGAACTAACCGTGTGCTATGGTTTGGCTGTTTGACCCCTCCAAATCGGATGTTGAAAATCCATCCCACGTGTTGGAGGTGGAGCCTGGTGGGAGGTGTTTTGGTTGTGGGAGCGGATCATTCATGCAAGGCTCTCAGCCCTCCCCAGGATGATGAGTGATGAGGAGTGAGTTCTCCCTTTGTTAGTTCACATGAGATCTGGCTGTTTAAAGGAGGCTGACACCACCTTCTCCCTCTCTTGCTCCCTCTCTCACCACGTGACACACCCGCTACCCCTGTACCTTCTACCTTGATTGGCAGCTCCCTGGACCCCTCACCAGAAGCAGATGCTGGCATCATGCTTGGACAGTCTGCAGACCGTGACCCAAACAAATTACTTTCTTTGTAAATTGCCCAACCTTAGGTATTTCGTTTAGAGAGACACAAAAAGGCACACCATGTTTCTGATGACATAACTTCTCAGCAATCATGGACATTCATGCCACTAGTCAAGAGAGTCTTCCAATTCTTCCTAGAAAATAACTTAGTCCTGACTTCCACTGAAATGATAGACTATGTCTATGAGTATATGCCTAATTTTTACTGCAAAAAGTTGCCCAGCCACACCCTTGGCCTTGTCTCCAGAGCATGCTTTCCTAATGGTTAATCTCCTAATGTTATTTTTTTTTTTTTTTGGCAATATAAATAGACTAAGAATTGACCAAATCATTAAGCACTAGTTCCTTTTGGCTTAACAATTCTGAGAGGTATTTTCCTCACACAAACCAATTCTCTGGTTCTCTGACACCACATGAATGCCCTACAATTCAATCCCATTCTGACACTAACCACCCAGAATTAGCATAAGACCTCACACATTTATGGGCTCACTCCCACCCAACTGCGCTCACTTTAGACACTACTCGCAAGCATCAGCCCTCAGTTTACCACACCTTTCTTTGTCCAACTTGGCTACAGAATTGGAAGTTCCCACAACCCACCCATCAGGTTAGAAAATTTGCTGGAATGGCTCACAGAACTTACAAAAGTGCTCTACTTACTTACTATTACAGTTTGTTATAAAGGATATAAATGAAGATCCAGATGAAGGATACATAAGGCAGGGTCTGGAAGAGCCCCAGGCTCAGGACCTGTGTTCCTGTGAAGTCCAGGTGTACCACCCCCAGCACGTGAATGTGTTCTCCAACTCAGAAGCTCCCCAGACCCTGTTGATTAGGGTTTTTCTCATGGTTTCATTATGTAGGCATGATTGTGGGCATTGGTGATTAACTCATTCTCCACCCCCTCTACACTCTCCAGGGATTTTGGGATTGGAAGCTGCAAGTTCTAAGCTTCTAATCAAGGCTTGTTCTTTCTAGTAAGCCTTTCTGGTGACCCTACCCTGAAACTCTCTAAGGACTTGCCAATATTCCTCTCATTAGAACAAAAGAGGCTCTTATTACCCTATCACTCAAAAAAATTCCAAGGCTTTTAAGTATTCTGTGGCAGAAACAAAGCCCAAACATCTTTTTTTTATTATTATTTTAGCGTATTATGTGGGTACAAGTGTTTAGGTCACACCATCATTTCTCTGAAATAGGCTATAGGATATAGAGAATCATCCTGTCTCCACTGTAAAGTATATCTTTCTGAGATTTGTATTATATATTTTCCAGATGCAAATGTTGCAATTTTAACAATGCAGGAGGGAGATAGAACTCAGTTAATTCTTTTGAAATCCCCTGGAAAATACCCTGAAGACCACCATCTTTATGTTAATGCATCATAAAGCAATGCATATTAAAATTATTTTGTTCATAGTTTATAGTAGAGATTTCATATTTTAACCATTTTACGAAATTGAAAACAATCTGAAAATCTCATCATGACAACATAATTTTTATTAACATTTTTATTTCTGCATTTTAATAAACTATATAGTTTATTAAATCGACATAAAGCACTGGATTTTTATTAGAATTGACATAAGAAATAGAACTCTATCTTTCCTGACTACATTAGTATTATTATATAATTAGTCACATGTTTTCCAGCTTCTTAGGACTGGATCTACTGTCAGTGTGGCTCCCAAACTTTAGCATGTATCGGATTCATCTGGAGGGCTTGTAAAAACAATATGCCCATTTCTACAGTTTCTGATTAAATATATTTGGGGTAAAACCCAATAATTTGCATTTCTGACAAGTTCCCAAGTAATTTTGTTGGGGAAGGTGCTAGTCCGGGGTCTACTCTTTGAGGAAAACTGCACTAAGTAACCACTAAGTGCCATTCAAATCCATGGTCAAGCCCCACGACTTGGAGATTCTTAGAAATGCAAATGCTTGGGTCCCACCCCAGTCCTACCAGATAAGAATCTCTGTGCTGTAGCAAGTTCTTCATCTGGTTCTTAGTTCTCTCAAATTGGAGGAGCACAGACTCAGCTTAAACTCTTACATAACTAAGAATTATATTTCCACTGGGCATCACCCGCCTTGTTATTTAGTATAACATAAAGTACATATCGTGATTGGACTCTAGAACAATTTGGTATATTTTCACCAGTTCTAATACACACCAGACAATTAATTAGAGCTGTTATTATTTTAAGTAGGTTTATTCAAACCAATATATCTTTTTTCTACAATCCTTATAACCTTAAAGTTGTAGGGAAAAACTCACAATTATAATACATTGTAAATTCTATACTATACTGTTCAAATAGGGTAGCTACTGTCTATTACACTTGTTTAAATACATTGAAATTAAATAAAATTAAAAAGTCAGTTCTTCAGTTTCAAAAATGAGCCACATTTCAAAGCTCAATACCAACACGTGGTTAGTGGCTACCGTATTTGCATTATCACAGAAAGTCTTCCTGCTCAGCAAGGCGTACTGGGAGCATGTGTTTTCTTTCTGTTTCAAAACAAGGTCCAGGTCACTGCATTCAAAACATACTGCCTCTGCTACTATGGCAACTGTAAGGTATTTCTTACAATTTACCTTAGAAAATCTACTAAATATTTCTAAATAGTAGAAATATATAAATAACACTAACATTACATTGTCTTTTAGCACATATAGAGTACATTCACATCTTTGTGCTTGAATGTTATGAAAATGCAACTTGTAATTTATCCACTGCTTTCTCCAAAGGGCTCAGTCCTTGGAGAGATAATTCCAACTTCCTGGATTGTATCTGTCCCCTCCTCCTCTCAGTAGTGTTGTAATCAATAGAAACACGTCTAACTTACTGGAACTTTCCAAGTTTCCTTTCAGTCTGTACTGTAATAATGAACTTTGCTTCTCTGTGTTAGAGTCACTAGAGAGGCAGGGGCAAATCAAATGTTTCTTGTGTTAAAAATAACTTTTTACTTCAATGGAAAGAACTAGATTCGTTGGGCTAAGATATGTGGAGGACATTGTCTAAAGAGAATTCCCTCGTGCTTAGGTGCGTCCCAATAAGTGCAACTATGTATAGAATCCTAAGAAGTATTCAGCCTCTCCCCAGAGTCAAAATTCCTCCTTGGAGGCACACACATTCATTATTCAGGGAAAATCAAGACTCATGTTGGAATTCCACTGTGATCCATTATTCTCCCTATTAGAGTCCAAAAACGTTCTAAAAACCCAAAGTATCAATTTGGTGAGATTGTGGCAAGTTCATTTGGAGACAGAACTTACATTGAACTCATGGGATGGGGTGCTGATTTTAGCCTTTATTTCATACAGTCTAATTATTAATACAGTTTTCTGAAGAAATGATAATATATTTGATTATGGGATGTTGTCTCAGACCTTGCTGGGAGTATTACGTGCTAACTTTGTAAATACCATATTGCTTTAGAGTCTCAAATACAGACATAATTTTTAGATGGCGGATTGGTAATATTCTTATCATCCAAAAAGATTAGTATATTATGATTGAGAAAAGAGTATCAAAAAGACTTATATTTGATGTATTTGAGAAAGTGTTATGCGAGAATTTCTAAAACTCATTTCTAAACTACTTATCAGTTTAATGACCATAATAAACTCTCAAAATCCTAGAGTCCTCAGGAAATGTAGTGTAATTTTTCACTTTGGTTAGTTTTTGCAATTATCCCCTTAAAGGATTGTATCAGCATGTTACACATCCTCAATCAGAGACAATGATAAGATCGATTATAACATCATAACCTAAAATGTAATCTGAATTGCATACTATGTTTTCTGAAACAAAAAAGAGTAATGTACTTGATTTTGATTTATAATCCCTAATTTTTTGTCCATTTACAATGATAAACAAATTTTATTGTCTAATATAGTATATAATAGTATAGTTCAGATAATTTTTCAGGAAAGAACAGAAAAAAAAAACCCTATTTTAAGATTAATGGTCCTTCCAACTATAGTTCCAAAGATTATGCTGTCATAGAATATTTTTATTTCTTATCTCATTTATAAACATTCAAACCTGAATTTACAAAATAGTCTAGAGGCCTCTAACAGCTGCAATGGGTCAAGAGTCACAGCTATAGAAGGTGGGAAGCACACAACTTTCAGAGTGGGTGACATTTCAGATAATGGAGGTCATTCTTCAAGTTATTCTCCCTTGGGATGAGAGATATTAACCAGGTGGATGGAGGAGAGAACTTATTCTATGGAATTGTCCCTGGTGAAAAAGCACATAATTCTGAGTTGTGCATGAATACATAGCTCATTAAATTCAATATCAATGATAAGTATTTTTTCTGATTTCATTAATATTAAATTTTACAAATATAATGAATAATGTAAATTTATATATTAGGGACAATATTGGATTTAATCCCATTCTAATACAAGGGCAACAATGAAATGGTAATTAACAACTTCTAGTAGACTGAAGGATATTTATTAAATGAAGATGAACAAAATAGGCAATTTATATATATATATAAGTAAATAATATGTGAATAAAATTATTATCCTAAGAATTCATTTTCCCTTAAATAAATACATTCAGTGTATTTTAAGTTCATCTAATTTTACAATATTTTGAACATAAGCATTTAAATGTTATAAAAATAAATCACCAATAGTGATAATAATGACATATATGCTATTTTATAAGTTGAATATTTCCTTTGATATATCCAAGACATATTACTGATATCATGTTAATAATCTTCTCCATGTGCATCCTTAGTTTCAAATCCTAGAGGTGAAAATATTTGTCTTCAAAAATAATCCAGAAGTCTTCTAGAATATAGGAAATTTCTTGTTGCCATCAAGTATTAAATATCATATATTTACTTTGGATAAATCTCTTAAACAGTGTAATATTTACTATAAGTTTTAAAAAACTTATATTACTAAGTTAAATTCAAAAAGAAAGCATTCACTAAACATTACCTGCTCTTATTTCATTAAGAGCAAGAGCAAGTTCCTTTCCTCTCACACTTTATGGTGACTCTAAATTCTACCTGACTTTCAGAAATGATTCATGCTTTTATTCTTATCATTCAATGGCCTTATTTTAAATATATACATATATATATATTGATATACTCCAAAATGATACTTTAGCATCAATAATATGTAGATTAAACATCTTGAGCACAAAATGTCACACTGTCATTATGTGATCTCTATCTGCCACCATTATTGTAATTTTAATTTTCAACTGGTTTGAGTGGGTATAGATTATAAGAACACAATTTTGGGCTTAATAAATGAAACAATTAGAGATGCCTCCAAATTTCACTGGCGGCCTCCTGACATAGTAAACTGCTCACCACTGAAAGTTTTGACCTTTCAAAAGTAAACAACAGAACAAGAAAAACAAATTTGGAGCTTCGAGAGTTCTCCGAGCAGCAATTTTTAAACTTAAAATTTTCATTCAGCATAAGATTCAACTAGTTAAAAATTCAGGTTCCAGTTTCCAAATGTATCTCCTATGATTCCAATTCAGAATGTTTGAGAAAGAACTTGAATTTTTTTACTATGTAACTCCAATTATGCCGATGCAGGTGGTCAAAGAACCACATCTTGTGATGTGCTGCCTTGAAGATTATTCAGTTCAAATTTCAATTTGCAAATGTGGGAATGGAATACAATGGTTAAGTGAATTTTCTGGAAGTCACATGGTTAATTAGTTGCTCACCTGGACCTCCAAGCACCATCTCCTAATTCCTAGTCTAGTGCTCCCATTGTTAAGTCAGTCTACAAATAAATTGTGTGGCACATCTTTCTAAAATTTTACTAATGTGCAGATTATTTTATTTTATTTTATTTATTTATTTTTTGAGACAGAGTCTCACTTTGTTGCCTAGGCTAGAGTGAGTGCAGTGGCATCAGCCAAGCTCACAGCGACCTCAAACTCTTGGGTTCAAGCAATCCTTCTGCCTCAGCCTCCTGAGTAGCTGGGACTACAGGCATGTGCCACCATGCCAGGCTAATTTTATATATATATATATATATATATATATTAGTTGGCCAATTAATTTCTTTCTATTTATAGTGGAGACGGCATCTTGCTCTTGGTCAGGCTGGTTTTGAACTCCTGACCTCAAGCAATCCGCCTGCCTCAGCCTCCCAGAGTGCCAGGATTACAGGCGTTAGCCACCACGCCCGGCCCAGATTATTTTAAATGGGAAAAAGTCTAAAAAATTCTCAGATAAGACAAATTTTTCTTATGTTTTGAAGAAAATTGTAAAAATTAAAACTAACTTTAAACAAAGTTTATACTTCTTGTCTGCCTCAGAAATTAAGTCTATTTACAAATAGAATTTTATATTTTCTTAACAGAAACTTATATTGTCATTACCAGAAATTAGTCACTATTTTAAGAACTTGAATGATATTTTTAAATATTCATAAATAAAATTATTAAACCAACTGCATCCATATCAACATTAACTTAGTGTTACAGATGGTATCACTTTGCTGGAATTAAGTTAATGACCATAAATAACATGGATATTTACAACTCTTCTTCTGGTGCATAGTATGTTTAACATACCTGTTCTAATACTAGCAATAATAATGTCTAGCCTTTCTTGACTTGTTCTGGTTGCTGTTTAAGCACAGTTTAACCCATTTCATATACAAAACAATTCAATGAAGAATGTATAATTCCTCAATTTATCCTCGAAGAAATTGGGGTAAAGAGAGGTAAAGTAACTTGCCCAAACTTTCAAGAGAAAGTTTGAAAGTAGAGAAGCTGAGCTTAGATTACTGCTCTGATGCCCTGATTATGGTATGTTATGTTATAATTTAAACCTCCCACTGCTATCATCTACTTCAACTACTGTAAAACTGTCATTGAATCAGAGAGTCTTGACCACTTTAAATCTTTACTTGGTGCAAATTCACATGTTACTTGTGCCTTCGTCCTTTTCTTGATAGCATGAGAAACCATGCAGTGCATTTCACTATCATTGATGTGATGCAAATAAAAGCCTCAATTTATTAAGTAATTTCAGAAAAAAATCATTTTTATGAAAATAGCTTTCAATGATACATACAATTTTAGCCTTCATTAACTGACAACATAATTTGAGTTCAACAGTGGACGTGGTAGAATATTTGTCATTTTGAAATTTGGTTATATTAACCTAAAGCCAAACAGAAATGGTTGCCTATACCTTAAGTTAAATATTGGCACCTAGATAACCAGTTATGATTCACATATAAATACAAATACAGGCATCAAAATCATAAGGAAGTTCTCAGATACTCTTGAATTTGTTTATCATGAATAGTAAGACACAATTTTTTTTTTAAGTTGAGGATGTGTTGCTCTCCAAGTACATAATCAAATGCTAAAGACAAATATTCCAGTGAGAAAATTGAATAAATAGACTGTATGGCCCTCTCATATTCAGAGAGCATATGAATATTCGATTGATATATGATTCTACATTTAGAGTAATTTCTGGATCAAATGGGCTTATACTTTCTTACAACTGAAAAACAAAATCTCATACTGATTTTTTGTCTTGCTTCTTCTTGAGCATGTGATACACACATTCTGATGCAAAATAGCAATACAACTCCTCAAATGTTCCAGTTAGCAGATTACATTGGCCTTATGCTTCAATCCAATTCCTTTTTGGAAAACTTGTGTCAGCAGTGAGCCCTGTAATGCACTCTCAAATGCCTTATCGAGATCTTTTTCCCTTTCTGAAGATCCTCCTCCAGTTCTCTCCTAAGCTCTGTGGCTTGTCTGAACTTTCACATTGTCATTCTGCCCAGGGAAGGCCATTCTGGAGCAGTCCCTCTAGTTTATGGTCCTAAATTCCAAGGTTTACATTATATTGCTGATGAATGATAATAGCTCAATGCTACTATCGGCATTGAGAAGATAGAAAAGTTCAATCTTTAACAAGAGAGTACCAATACTGTTTACATTTCAACTCAAATAATTAAATCCCTTGTAGAATTTTAAACATACATGGTGGTAGCATAGGAATGTTTAGGGCATATATTCTAGAGTATAGATATGCCATTCCCAAATCTTTCATCCAATGTCAGGTAGGTAAATGCTCACTCTATTTGCATGGAAGGCCAACTCTGCACTCACCTGAACTGCAGTAGCTTTTAAGTAAAGTGTAAATTTCATTAGAATATGGTCATAAGTTATGAATTAGAAAAGAAAAAATATTGCATCTACTTATAATATTAGTTGGATGGGATACCTCATCTATAAATACATATAACAAACATGGGAAGCAGGATGAATAGTCTTTTCTAGTAAGGCCATTTGTAAGGATAATAATGCTGAATGCCACCAGTGTGCTGGGGGCCAGACTTCCAACAGAATCCCAAAGCTTTATTATCTGAATACTTTTGAGGAGGCAAGTGTGACATACAGTATACAGGAGTGAAACAGATGTGTCACTCTTTCAAATAATTTAATAAAAGGCATATCTATATGACTTTTAGAGATTAATAAAAAAGCAAATATGGAAAATATTATATCCCTAGCTTTTTAATATTTTTCAACATAGTGTATATTTAACATGCTTTTCATATTAAAAATAGAGATTTCTATATCATAGTTTATCATCTAATTGGGAATAAAACATGGCACATAAATAATACAAATAGAAATTAAAAATTAAAACTAAACAACATATTTAAGCATCTTGTTATATGGGTTTTATTTTGATGCAGTAGCTATTTGCATACTTCCCCATTTAAATTTTATGTTATTTTATAATGTATGTCATAGTCTTTGTTTTTATTGACTTGCTTTAAGAAAAATAAGTTTTGAAGAAAATGATGTTATGATATGTCTATCTCTTACAACTAACCTTGCTGTACTTAATATCGATGTTTATTTGTAATTTTTAAAAAAGTTTTCATACTGTGCTTTTTTAAGGCTTTCTTTCCATCTTCAAATTTGATAAGCAAGGCATCTAGGCCTGTGTTAAACATTCAATTTGGGTCTCAAATGTACCTGAAAATCTGTATTTTCAAACCAAATTCATGAGCTCCCTCCAAACCTTGTGTCCTACTGTAGTGACTGTTAGTACCACCATCTTGCTAGACAAATCAGCAATTTAAGTAATCCTGGATATTATTTGTCCACTTGACCCTGCATATCAAATTCCTCATCAATTCCTCCTAAATGCTTCTTAAAGCAGTTCACTTCCCTGCGTTCCCACTGCCAACTGTCCAGTACAAATTATTCTTGCCTGGACTAATCCTATAGTTTATTGACTCTACTTTCATGGCACTGTCCAATCATGTATCTAAACTACAGCTAGGGTGAGCTTGGGAAATGTAAATCCAGTCACATAATCTCTTCATTAAAACACTTACTCTTAAGATAAAAATTAAATCCAAGGGTCCCACTCACAATCATTTCCTCCTTCATTGTCTTACCTTCTTTTTGGCTTTCTGTGACTAGACCACAGTGGACTTCATTTGTCCAGGGATCTCACCATGCTCCCTACTTCTTCCTGGAACTACCTTTCCTCCTATACCCTCCCTCATCCTTCTCTACCCTAGCCCCCAGTTTATTTCTATTCTTTCAAATTCTAGCATCATCATCACTTGCTTTATAATGTCTTTTTTTTGACTTCTCAAAGGAGGGCAATGATCAATACCTCCTGGCTCTGTATCTCTTCTTTGTAGCAACTTCTATGGTAACAATTTCATATTTCTTAAAGGCAGTTCATTGATTATTCTCTGATTTATGGCATTAGATAGTAAAGTCCATGAACTATTCTTTATTCACCCACTATTATATTCTCAGGATTTGCAGTAGTATGGGTAATAACATCAGTTATATGTAGATTGTTGAGTATACAGCATTAAATTATAAATGCTGGGGTAAAACTTAAAAAAGTAACATCAACAAAAACTCCGTTCAACATTTCCTAATCTTCCGGTATTGCCTATGATAGGAAGATGTTTCTCTGCCTTCAGACTCCTAATGAACTTCCTATCTGAGCAACTCACTCAGGGCTTTTCAGGCAGTTCTTCCTCTGGGTGTTATTTGTGCATATACTTAAAGAATCCCACTAGATAATAACCTCCTAGAGAGCAGAGATTGTTTGTTATAGATCTTCATATCTACATCTCTCTCAGCCCAGTATTTAACACACGATATTTTGAACATAATACACACACGTTAGCTCACTATATAAATAAAAACCACCCATTGTATTATACATATCAAGCCTCTTCCATTGATTTCAAATTTCTCTTGGAAATATTTAGCAATACAGTTGAATCCAGCATATGCACCCACCCCCTCCATCTCATTCCCTTCACCCCCCACTGTTGCCCATATCAGTGCAGGTCTAATCTACTTGTGTATTCATGGAGACAATTTGCTGTGCATCCATGACATGAGAAATTAATGCACATCTCTTATTCAATCCCCAAGTGAGTTCACTTGCCTACGTTTTTCAAACAGAAAATTGTTTTAATCAGTGTTTTCTAAGGATTTCAAATATAAAGTTAAACATCTCTAACAATGTTACTTGTGATAAGTTAATTGTATGTGAGAGTAAGAAGTGACAATAATGAGAAATCAAACAATAAGATTAAGAAAGATAGGTCACAAGGGGAGTTGTTTATATACTGTACTAGGAGTTTAGAAGTTAGCATTAAACTGGCTTTCAGAACTCTGCTATTAAAGATTTCTGTAAGTCACTCATTTTTATATGCTCCAATTCAAGATGGACTCGTATTAAAGCAAAACTCAGATCATTTTTATATCCTGTGCCTCTAGAAAGTCTTAGAATAAAAGAGGAACTATGCTACAAGGCCTTTATTTTTATGTCCAAACTTGTCTGAGTATTTTCTTGGTGGACATTTATAAATCAATATAGGTCTTGCCAGATGATTTTTAGTGACACTCTTTTAGCTGGCCTCCTCCTTTTATGTAGCTTCTTCCTTCTGAGACTGAAGCCAACATAACTCTTTGTTTGTGTGTTAAAGAATGCTGAGATCTAGCGAAAATATCCCAACTACTTGTTCCAAGAAATACCTGCTCCTAGAAGATAAGATTGTGGACCAACTGTCGGCTCACTATCATAATTAACAGCTTATTCACTGACTTTTAAATGAACCTCCCTCGCTGTGGTCACTGATCCAAAGATCTAAGGTCATAAACTCTGTCCAGACCCAATCAGTTCCCTATTTTTCAGGATCCATCCTAAAAATTATACAGCCTAGGATCTAAATCCCTATAAATACAGTGCCCTTGAAGTAAGACTTGGTTAAGGTGGAGTTTTACCTTTCTCCATAAATGTAATAAACTTATCTTTGTTTTATGAACAAGTTTTTCTGGTAACCTTTTGGGAGGTCAATAGTCAATATTTGTTGGTGTGATTTTTCTATATTTGCTGTTTAAATTTGCTGCTAGTTTCAAATGCTGGCCTTGTCGCTTGCTTATTAACTGAGTAAGTTTGAGCAAGTTACACCATGTCACTAAGCCTATGTCTTGATGAGCAAAATGGGAATCTCATGGGGTTGTTCTGGGGAAAAACAAGGGAATGTATGAAAAGCATCTGCTCACATGTTTCCAAGTAGATTAACTCATTTAATTCTTAAAATACTTCCATCTGTCATTATTTACATTTTAGAGATGAAAAAATAGAGGTACAGAGAGGTCAAATAACTTGCCCAAGATCACCGAGATTGTCACTAGCAACACCAGCATTTGAACCCAGGAATTCAGCTTCACGGCCCAAGACCTGACACCCTAAGCCCAGCTGCTTCTTGGTTTAGCTCACTTCCCCTTGGTTATGGGCACAGGATCCCAAGTGCTGCCATGCATATTCAAGCTTTCCTAGATACTGCAGCAATCATTTTTATTGCATATATCAAATATCACATCGTTTTCGTGAACATTGTCATCCTCCAGGGACTAGAGATCACTAGTGGCTGTACAGTCCCATATTTTTTTCCCAGTCCTAGTTGTATTTAGTTTTGGGGAGGGGAACATAGTCCAGAAGGCATGTCTGGAGAATTATCTTAGGTCTTCCCTGAAATTGTTTTTTTTCTCCCACGAAGGTATAAGCTTAGGGAGGGAAAATGACCCTACACTTGCAAGTGGCAGGGTTTGGGGGCTGAGGGAGAGGGGGAAAAAAATGCAGAGAAAAACTAAAGTAATACTCAAAAACATTGACCTGAACATGGTAGTAGAATAACAGTAGCAGTACCTGCAGAGTTTGCAAGACTAGTAGTTGTAATAGTAATAGTAGTAGCAACATTAGGTAGTCCTGACTCTTACTTTTTGGTTAAGAAAAAGTATATTGATCATTTGCTATCTATATAGCATTGTACTTTTTCCTGGGGCTCTATGCTGAGAATCCAATATTTCCTCATTGGTCCTTTCCTTTTTTTACATTATTTTACATTCCTATAGTTTAACTCTCACCTTTGTAATAGAGGCCCAAATCATTATATCAAATTCTCATATCTCCTCCATGCAGTAAAGCCAAATGTCTAATGATTGAAGGATTTCCTTCCAAGAATGAGCTAGAGGCTCAAAATATACAGGAAAAAAGTACACATTGCATTCCCCAAAATCCAGTCCTCCTTTGTTGTCTATCTGAATGAACTACATCATCTCCTTCTCAGTAGCTTATTCTAAATCTGAACAACCTATGAGTCTATGACTAGTCTAGGACCTCAAATCCCAATTTCTGTTGCTTTATTTTCCCCCTTCCATAACTATCCACTTAATCTCACTGTCTAGCACATTGTCACTTGCACGACACAAAGTTTTTCTGTGTGTCTGTTATCTCTACTCTCATATAAGAGGCCTGAAGAAAGTCATACACTTTGACTGTTTGAAGAAATTCATACACTTTGACTGTTTTAAGAAGATATCTATCCTCAAAGGTGAACAAAATGTCAATATTTATCATCAACAGATATCCATTAAATGGATGAAGAATGTTTAGAGACATTGTTAAATCAACTGTAGGAAAATACAACTTCCTGTGTTATTTGAGAAAGTTAGAGAAACAATGTCCAATTTCTTTATTGTCATAAGCTTAAACTATTGCTAAGGCAAGCCTGCACCCTTCATTTGTCAATTGTTTCATCTGAAAAAAAATTGTTTGTTATAAAAATTTCATGGATAATTAAGTGATTATGACAAGGTACACTGCTCTCTAAAGAAAGGAAGATTATTGGATAGCTAGCATGGCTTGTGTGTTTTTACATGCATTGCCTCATCACACTATTATAAGACAACCACGATACATTACTACTTTATTAAATAATTTTGTCACAGAGCTAAATAAAACAAATGTTTTTAAAAAGTGAGTATCTGGATGCTTGAACTCAAATGTTTTTGATTCCAAATCCCAAACTCTGAAAATTGCTTTATTCTTAACATATGCATTGCCCATATAATTCTTTTATCTCTAGCTTCTGAAAAGAAAAAAACGTGTCCACCAAACATATTTTATATTATATATAAAATATATATTATATATGTAGTATAATATATAAAATATATATTACATTTAAGAAGAGTAACATTTTTGCTCTACTTTGACTCTAGATGCATATATGACCGGATGAATATATCAAACTTAGAAGACTTTTTCATTTATGTTAAAGAAGAAAAATGATCTCACATAGATTTCTGCTGACCTAAGCAGTTCATTGCTTCCCTTGGAAGACTTGCCACGTGGCTCCTGATAGCCATACATTTTCATTTAACCTTGGACCACTTCATGTATGCCTGTTTTAGTATAACTTATGCTTTTTAAAGAAAGTACAGAGCTGGGTCATATTTTTCTATGAGGAGTTTATGACTTCATTTTTAAGATAGAAAGTAACAGTCTATTTTACTAAGGAAAGAATACATTTAGGTTTTGGGGGTTTTCTTTTTTTTCTTGTCAAAATCAAAACTGTCTTTCAAAATTGAGTAATCTTCACTCATAAACTGAATCAATAAGAACAAACAACAAGTTAAGAATCATGGTGATTTTTCATGGTCATCCTTATGATGAAAATTTTATATCTGAAGTATATAAGCATCCTTCTTAAAGGTTTCCAAAGTCAGTGATCAAAGCCTGTGCACATATACCTTGAACCTGAACAAAGAGAAGTGATCCATCTTGGACACTTTAGAACGTGTCTAAATTTGGAAAATACCACTCAGAGTGTACTAATTCTCAACAATTTCTAAGTGCAGCAAATTGAAGAAAAACATGCTCCACAGCCTCACAAGTTCAAAGAAAAGAACATTTCAGAGGAATTTTTTTCCTTTTATTTCATCAAATTATGGAAGTACAAATATTGTTAGGGTTACAAATATTGCCCCTGCCCCCTCCCTCCCCCCGATATGACCAATCCCCTGGTGGTGTGCATCATACACGTTATGGAAGCATACATCCCTTTCCTCCTCCCCACACCTGCCTGCCCACCACCTGTTAAAAAGTTTTTTGATTTTTTTTTTTTTTTAGCATTTTGGTTACATTGTATATCTTTGCCTCTCCCTAAGAAGGGTTAGAGGTATGCCCTCCCCCTCCATATTGTTCATCCCATCCTTAAGGTTGGGTCCCCCACACACACACCGAATCTCTGGTGAGCATTGCCACCATTTGAAAACCAAAGTTTAAATCAGTCAGTACCAATTTGATGGCGAGTAGATG
>VSMD01085845.1:0-25160 GCA_008750895.1 Mirza zaza
TTTTGAGACAGAGTTTCACTTTATTGCCCAGGCTAGAGTGAGTGCCGTGGCGTCAGCCTAGCTCACAGCAACCTCAAACTCCTGGGCTCAAGCAATCCTGCTGCCTCAGCCTCCCAAGTAGCTGGGACTACAGGCATGCGCCACCATGCCCGGCTAATTTTTTCTATATATATTTTAGTTGGCCAATTAATTTCTTTCTGTTTATAGTAGAGATGGGGTCTCGCTCTTGCTCAGGCTGGTCTCGAACTCCTGAGCTCAAACGATCCGCCCACCTCGGCCTCCCAAAGAGCTAGGATTACAGGCTTGAGCCACCGCGCCCGGCCCTCTGTGACTCTTAATAAGAGAGTTTTGGGGGTTGGACAAACAGTAGAAACTAAGGGATCATTTTTAATTACAGTTAGCATTGTATTAAAAATCTTTGACCTGTATTAGATAATATGTGAGGTGATTCATAAACTAAATTTAATACTATTTTTATACTTGACAAAACAGCCAAGTGTACAGTATGATAAACTTAATTTGTTTTCTGGCTTTACCAAATAGTCTTTGGGAATTCATGAGTAAGCCAGCCAGCAGATATTTTAGAATATTTTTAGGAATATGGTAGTGAACGTTATTCCATTTTGCTTTGTCATCAGAGCAGTGAAGAAAAGTTCTTCACCTCCACTCCCTAGGACCTCATATTCATCAGCAGCAACCTTTCTTGAGGGGGCTGTTGCTATTGCTTTATATGAGCTGCACTAGAAGAAGCTCTCGTGCTAAAGGATAGGATGTTAGTGGGCAGGCTTGCTTCTTCTCTTTTTTCCCTTGGACCTGGAGCCTGCTTCCATTGCCAAGAAGGGGAGCCAGGAAAAGAGCTGGACTTAGCCAAGTGATTAGGAGAATATGGGAAGAAGAGTATGAGGCCTGGGAATGAGCTGAAGAATGAGAAGTGGAGGAATTAAGTCACCCTATGTAATGATCACCTTACACAATGATCACCTGATTCTGTTTTTTTGCAGAAGCCTGTCACAGTTGTGAGTATTGGGTGGGAACTTTGGATTACTGTTGTTGGCAGATCCAGCAGTTAGTTGTTTAACTTTTGGGCAGAAATACCTTGAGGAGGTTGAGGACAGAGTTACAAATAATCATGATATGTGGAATGCTGTGAAACTGTTAGGTTGGATTCCTTTATACTGTCACTTAAATTGTTATTACATGTACATAGTGACCTCTAATAATAGCAGAGATGATATTAGTTTTGTCCTCTTTCCAAGAATCATGCAGCTACTGTTCTGTACTATTTTTTCTTTTAAGTTAATGAGTTAAGAGATTTTGCTTTAGTATAATTTTTAGACTTGTGAATAGATTCCTTCTTTTTTGATTTGATTTTGCAGACAGTTTCCTTTATATAACAACGATATACGATGGCAGCAACCCAATCCAAACCCCACTGGACCATACCTTGCTTACCCCATTATATCTGCTCAGCCACCTGTTTCTACAGAGTATACATATTATCAGCTGATGCCGGCACCGTGTGCACAAGTTATGGGTTTCTATCATCCTTTTCCTACACCATACTCCAATAACTTTCAGACTGCAAATACCGTAAATGCTATAACGACAGAATGCACTGAGCGTCCACATCAACTTGGACAGGTCTTCCCATTGTCCGGTCATCGAAGCAGAAACAGTAACAGAGGACCCGTGGTACCAAAAGTAAGTGTCTGGTTTTGATTCTGTTGTTAATGCTAGTATAAGTAATTTCCTACTTGTATTGGTTGACCTTCAGTGTTGAATTTACTACACAACATTTTGTTCACTACTAATATAAAATGGTCAAGGCTATATTTTTTATAAAATAATTTTTTCTGTGTTACTTACTGTTACTCATTCTTGATTGGGATATGATTTACAGTCATACTCATGTTCCTTCAGAGAGTTTATGTATAAACGTACAGAAATATTTCCAAACTATTTTAATTTAGTGATAAAAATTGCATGGTGACTCCAACAATCATGAAAGTAGTTAGTATGGATCCTCTACTAGCCATGTTGAATGGCTATTGCACTTCAGGATACTTCAATCTTCAGAAGTCAGAAGGAGATATTATGGAAAAGAACATTTGTGGTTCATTAGATCCCTTCAACTTCACTTTTTCTAGCCTGCGAATTTTTAGTAGGAATAGCATTTTGTTATTTAAGAGGTTATGAACGAAGAGTCTCCTAGGGCTAAAGAAAATGAAAGATAAATATGTGAAACTACTTTTATTCAGGACCAGCTTTTTAACTAAAGAAAAAAACGATGGCCTTGAAATCATAAGAACATTAAGATTTCATTTTAGATAACTGTTTTTTACTTAAAAGGCTATTTTGCCATTGAGGCCTTAATATCAAAGCTAATCAGAATAAAAACCATGTTTCTAGTCAGCACTTTTGAGCTCATAGAAGAATGACTTCTTAGATGCATCTTAATGACTGTATCAGCAAAGAGTTAATGCTTTCCCCGGATTCCATTAGCCTGTGAAAAGTCTGCTGCCTCCTGGCATAATTTTTACAAATTAAAATACAAACAAGTAGCAGAGGTTACTTTGAAAAACTTTTAGTCTTTGTTCATGGAAGTACTCTGGGTCAGGGAAATCCTTTTGGGAATTCTGAGAATGAAAAAAAAAATGTATTGGAAATAAGATAACAGTGTATAATTTCCAGATGTTGAATGAACATGATTTCTCAGAATGCATTTCTAGTACTTCAACTTAGGAAGTTAAAGAAGTTAAATTCAGAGTTCTATTGTGTTAAAGAAGTTAAATTCAGAGTTCTATTGTGTGAATTGCTCTTGAGCAATGTATACTCATATTTTGAAAAGCGAAAGAAAAGATCAGCTTTTTAATATTTTCTTTTTGAACTCCAAAGCAGAAATTATTTTCTGCATCATTGTTTTCATGAAACTAGAATTTAGTATTGGGATAAGTTACCACCTTTTTTATTATACTTTTAAAAATTTACAACCCTTTATATGATATGATTATATTCCTGTTATTAATTGAAAAAATAAATGCAAATAACAAAAATGAATTCATATTTTATTAATCATAGCAGTGTTAATAGTTATTTGAAAAATAGTTTATAAATGTATGTATAATATGTTGTTTAGCTTATTATGCTTTGCTGCAGATAATTTGATCAAACCCTAATACTGTAATCCTGTTTCCCCATGGATTGGAAGCCACTAATTTGGAACATACATTTAGGTGTATTTTATGATAGATGTGTATTTTATAATGGTTAGTACGTTGAATGGTTTCTTTTCTTTTTTATAACTTAGCAACAGCTTTTACAACAGCACATAAAAAGCAAAAGGCCACTGGTGAAAAATGTAGCTACTCAGAAAGAAATAAATGCAGCAGGTCCTGATAATCGATCAAAAATTGTGCTTCTTGTGGATGCTTCCCAGCAAACTGGTAAGCAAGGGTTATTATATATACATCACTGATTTTTATCTGTTTTCTTGTGTTGACTTTATAATTGTGGTCTGTATAACTTTATAGGATTCTAGATTTTTTTCAACCTTCCATTTGTCCTGCCACTGTGTGAAATTCTCTAGGAAGGATAAAATAATACATGTCCTTAATGTTCTTTCAACTCACTTGCCAGCTTATATACAACTTTGGAAAGGGTTTAAGGTTTCCTTTTCCCCTTGTACTAGTGGAGCAGTTCAGAAATCAGAAATGGAATTTGGCAGATACTATTGGAATTTGAGGGACTCATTTTGGTTGAAATTAAAATTGTACATGTTTTTATAACTACATTAAAACCCTTTAATAAAACATCCTAACATCCTGTAACATCTTTATATGAAGAACTTAGCAAGTTATCTGTGCCTTATTTTAGCATAGATCTGAACCAAACCTATGAATGACACCTATATCCTATCAAATGAGTAAAAATTTTAACTGATCAGAAATCATTTTGTCAAAAATTTTTAGAGGACCATGTAAGTTAAATAAAAAAGCATTTTTCTGGTAATAGATAAAAATGAATATTTGTATAATATTCTAGCTATTTTCCAGTTTATATCATGAAATTCCAATTTGTATCTCTGATCTCGTCTTATTATCTGTAAAATAGAGCTCTACCTCTTCTCACTCATTGTCATTGACACTAGTAAAAAATCCTTTTTAATGATCCAAGACCAAGAATTGGAGCTATTCAAAGGGATAATTGCTTTTTCTCTCTCTCTAGTCTCTGCTCAAATAAGGTCTAAGTTGCAATGAATAAGGTGGTTTATGCTTTTTTTCATTTGGGCTATATCTTTTCTTTTGGGCATCTATTCATTTATCCTTTTACAATTGCTTAAATCCAGTAGGAACAGAGAAGGGATCTGGGAATTAGTTAAAAAACAATCTTGCTGATAGTACAGTCATTGTGTGGTTAAAACATAAAGACATAAAGCTGTGAGATTAACAGCCTCTGACAAATGCTTGCAATGGCTGTGGAAAAGAATCAATATGTAATGTATTACAAAGTTTCCTGGTATGGTTGTTTTTAGTCCCCATTCATAGTGACCCATTTCTGCATACTTTTCATCCCTGGGAAGGCTTTTAAAAATAATCCTTACTGGCCAGGCACAGTGGCTCACGCCTGTAATTCTAGCACTTTGGGAGGCCAGGGTGGGAGGATCATTTCAGGTCAGGAGTTTGAGGTTGCAGTGAGCTATGATGATGCCACTGCACTCTAGCCTAGGAGACAGAGCAAGACCCTGTTTCAAAAAAAAATTATTGATACTTCTTTAGTTTGCCAATTAAGTGACCACAAAGACAACTTTCTAAAGCATAAGAATTAGAAAATGACAAGATAAAGATATAATTTGAGTAGAAGATTATACATTCTATAAGTATTTTTTTTTCTATCAGTATTTTTAACCTTTAGCTTGTTTTTAATTTCTGAGGATTAATCGGTATCAGTCAGAGATAGATTAAATATTATAGTTGAGGAGGAATGCTCTTCCATTTGTAACATTTTTACTTTTGAACACAAGCTCATATTTAGTAATAATAAGATGGCTAGATATAAGATAATATATAAAAGTTAATTGCATTTCATTGTGCCACCAACAAACAAAATTTAAGAAAAGATGTCATTTACAATAGCAACAAAAATACAGTGTTTCTGGTAATAAATCTTAGAGAAGATGTGTGAGACATATAGGCAAAAAAAAATAAGATTTTATTATAGGATGTTAAGAAAAACCTACATATCATGTTCATGTAGTATGATTTGATATTGCAAGTGTCAGTTTTCCTTAAGTTAGTCTGTAGACTTGATATAGGTCTAATGAAAATTCCTTTGGGAGTTTTTTGGGGAACTTGGCAAATTAATTTAAAAATAAAGGAGTAGTTTTCTGAGAAGAGCCGAGACATCTCTGGAGAAGAACTTTTCCTCTGGATATTAGGACTTATAAAGCCATCCTAATTCCTACAGGTTTATGTTATCAGTGTAGTATACAAAAATTGAATAGAACAGAGAGCGCAGTAATGGGACCCCACATGTGTGTAAATATGTATGTATATGGAAAATGACAGAGATAGCATTACAGACCCCTAATTTATACCCCACACAAATCTATTTCAGATGGCTTAAGGACTTAACTGAGAAAACCAATGGTAGAAGAAGACAGGCAGATACTTTTTTGACTGCACGGAGGGAACTATTTCTAAAATTAAGAATTCATACTTATTAAAAGTGCATGAAAGAACAAGTCACAAGCTTGGAAAGGATTTTTACCATGCATATAACTGACAAAGGATTAGTATTAGATATATAAAGAATTCGTATACATCAATAAGAAGATGATCCCACTCTGCCCCTGGGGCCCCTGGGGCACAGTGCCGGGGGATCGAAACAGTTTTGCAGGACTGTAGGAATTTCTTCTTTTGATCCAGTCATCCCACTTCTGTGAATGTATCCAAGTAGAACCTCCCCCTAGAAAGAGAAGGGACTGTTCAACTAAAGATGGACGTTAGTGCAGTGCAACAAAAACACTGAAATCTTCTTAGTGGCCAGTAGCAGGTGACAAGTCATGAAAAGCACAGGTTACCCACTCAGTGGAATAATACGGAGCCATCTTACATTATAATTATGAAGACTTACTATAACATATGACATATATTAGCACAATCAAAATCGTATCAGTGTTAACATAAAAATTATGAATGGTCAGAAATGTGAAAAAAGGAAAACTTCTAATTTTGGGGAGAAAATCGTAAGAGGTTTTTTAAAAAATGCCTTATAGTGATTACAATTTATGGAATAAAAAGTAAGAAACAGAAAACTCAGTAGAGAAACAGGCAAAAGTCAAATAATCCAAAAGTAAAATTAATAAGAATTTCACAGAAAGGAAAACATTAGTGGCTAAAAGCATCAGAAAAGATGCTCAGCCTCTTCATTAAGCAGGAAAATGCAAATGGAAACCCTCAATGAGCTACCTCTTTATACCCTACATACTGGGTATAGTCTGGAAGACAGTGTCAAGTATTTGGTGAATGTATGGATCAGTGGGCATATTTATAGCTTACTGTTTGAGTGTAAATTGTTTTAACCACTTTTGAAAATGATTTGGCATTATTAAGGCAAGTTGAATTTGTGCATCCCCTGAGATCTGGCAGTGTTTGCCTTAGAGAAACTTTCCCATGCATACATGGGTTATACATTCTTATGTCCATATGTGAATGTTTACATCAGTATTGTTTTTAATAGCAAAGCCCAAAGCAACCCAAGTGTCCCATCAGTGATACAAAAGGTAAATATATTATGGTATATTCATACAAAGGCATTCTAGATTCCAGTGACATAAAGGAATTACAGCCACATGCACCAGAATTTCAAAATCAGTATTCAGGTTGGGTTGGGGGGAGCAAGTCACAGAGGAATATGGACAGTATGTTTTTGTTTTTTTTTTAAATACAGTTAAAAACTTTCATGATTTATGTTTTAAAAATACAGAAATCCATGGTAATCTGTAAAGAAAAGTAAGGGAATGTTACACGCAGAATTCAGAACAGGTAACCACTGGAGGAAGAAGAGAATGCAGTGGTAGAGAGGTGCACACAGTGGCCTTTCAAAGTTTGGTGGTTTTTAAAATGGCTGATTGTGGTTTTACTATTTTAATTATACAAATATTTTATTCTGTTTGATGATCTTTTCAAAAAGTTGTGACCTTTTTCTCCATTTACAAAGTTTGATATCTTTTTTTTTCTTATAGCCTTAATGATAATTTAACAAGAATTTATCAATTTGCTGATCACAAAGAGTTGTCACACTTTCCTTGCCTTTGTAGATTTCCCATCAGATATAGCTAACAAGTCTCTCTCAGAGACCACTGCCACAATGCTCTGGAAGTCCAAAGGCAGGAGGAGGAGAGCGTCCCACCCAACTGCCGAATCTTCCAGTGAGCAGGGGGCCAGTGAAGCCGACATTGACAGCGATAGTGGTTATTGCAGTCCCAAACACAGCAACAACCAGCCTGCAGCAGGGACTCTGAGAACTCCCGATTCTGGGACCATGAATGTATGTAACATTGCCTTGATTTCCTTTTTAGTCATTCACATTAGTCTTATCTTTGCATCTTTGCTAAAACTTTATCTATTTTTGTTAACAAATTCTTTAGTAATAGGATAGTTAAAAAATGCATTTTGTATATTTTATTGATAACGAAAGTGTTCAAGTATTATAAGATTGTAATAAGCACATTTCACACTAGACTAAATTGTGAAATGTTTTGCAAAGTACATAAATCGTACTCTTGGGTAGAAAATAATTTTTTTTTGTTTGTTTCTTTTTTTTAGCATGTGGAATCATCTGTGTGTGCAGGTACTTATTTTCTACATTGTATTTTTGCTGTACCTTTGACTATATGATAGTTTTCTTTTTAAGCATGAGGCTTGCTGATGCTGCAAAAAATTAGAACTCTTTCAGAGATTGAAGTTAATCTGAAAGTATAGTTTTCAGATCAAATTGAGAAAATGCCAGCTGGCAGTATTCTGCAAGATGATACCTGTATTACTAGGAACTGGAATACCACTTAAAGTTGATAGAATAATTTCCAATATCACATTTATAGTGACTAAATTTCAATATATGAAATTAGGGGGCAATTTAGGTTTTGGCTTCTTTTATAAGTAAATCATATTTTTAAACTCATTTGTTATAGGTGGTGTAAACTGGTCCAATGTAACTTGCCAGACAACTCAGAAAAAACCTTGGATGGAAAAAAATCAGACATTTTCTAGAGGTGGAAGGCAAACTGAACAAAGAAATAATTCACAGGTAATTTGAGTTAGATTGGACAATATTGATTACAGGTGTGGGATGATTTATTTTAGATTTGCTAGTTATAATAATGGTCTAGTGATTCTGAAGGACAGTATCACTTAATTTTTAGAGATGCGTCTTGAGTGATTTAAAAGTGTACTGTCAATGGTATTGGTCCGCAGCCTGTTAAGAACTGGGCTGCACAGCAGGAGGTGAGCGGCCAAGTGAATGAGCAAAGTTTCATCTGTATTTACAGCTGCTCCCCATTGCTCTCCATTCCCACTCCCCAACTCCTGTCTGTGAAAAAATTGTCTTCCATGAAACTGGTCCCTGGTGCCAAAAAGGTTGGGGGCTGCTGGATAGAACACTAGAACATATTCCTCCTATCTAGCTGTAATTTTGTACCTATTAATGAACCTTTCCCAGCCCCCATATCTCCCACCACCCTTCCCAGCCTCTACTAACCACTATTCTGCTCTACTTGAGATCAACTTTTTAGCTTTCAGTGAATATGAGTGAAAGCATTTTGTATTTATCTTTCTGTGCCTGGCTTACTCATGTAGCGTGATGTCCTCCAGGCTCATTCATGTTGCCACAAAGGACAAGATTTCATTCTTTTCTTTATGGCTGAATAGTATTCCATTGTATATATAAACACCGCATTTTTCTTTATCCATTCATCTATTGATGGACATTTAGATTGATTCCATATCTTGGTTGTTGTGAACAGTGCTGCAGTAAACATGGGAGTGCAGATATCTCTTTGACATACTGATTTCCTTTCCTTTGGATGTAGACCTAGTAGTGGCATTGTTAGATCATATGATTGTTCTATTTTTAGTTTTTTGAGAAGGCACCATACTGTTTTCCATAGTGGTTGTACAAATTTACATTCCCACCAATAATGGATAAGAATTCTCTTTTCTCTGTATCCTTGCCAGCATTTGTTATTTTTCGTCATTTTGATAATGGCCATTCTAATTGGGGTGAGAAGATACCTCATTTTGATTTTGGCTTGCATTTTCCTGATGAATAGTGATGTTAAGCATTTTTTCATATGTCTTCTTTTGAGAAATGTCTATTCAGATAATTTGCTAATTTTTTAACTGAAAAATTCAAAACTTTTTGAGCACTCACATGATGCCACAGGTGAAAAATTCTGCACATAAGTACTTAATGCAAAATTTATTTTATGTACAAAATTATTAAAAATATTGTATAGGTTGGGCATGGTGGCTCATACCTGTAGTCCTAGCACTTAGGGAGGCTGAGGCAGGAGGACCACTTGAGGCCCCAGGAGTTCAAGGCCAACCCGGGCAATAGCAATACCCCCATGTCTACAAAAAAATTTCAAAATTAGCCGAGTGTGGTGGTGTGTACCTGTAGTCCCAGCAACTTGGGAGGCTGGGGCAGGAGGATCACTTGAGCCCAGGAGTTTGAGGTTGCAGTGAGGCATGATGATGCCGCTGTCCTCTAGCTCAAGCAGCATAGCAAAACTCTGTCTCAAAAATAAAATGAAGTGAAGTGAAGTGAACTGAAGTGAAGTGAAGTAAAAGTGAAGTGAAGTGTTAGTGAAGTGAAAGTAAAGTGAAAGTTAAAATTATTGTATAAAATTACCTTCAAGCTATGTGTATATATGAAAACAAGTGTATTTTATATTTAGATTTGGATCCCATCCCCAAGATACCTCATGATGTATTTGCAGATTTCCAAAATTTGAAAATATCCAATCCAAAACGTTTCTGGTCCGAAGCATTTCGGATAAGGGGTAGGGAACCTGCGGCCTCAAGGCTACATGTGGCCCTCCAGATCCCCAAGTACAGCCCCTTGACTGTGAATCCAAATTTCCCTTTTCAATAAAGGGATTTGTTTTGTGAAGTTTGGATTCAGTCAAAAGGCTGCATTCAAGGATCCAGAAGGCCACATGTGGCCCTGAGACTTGTGAGACAGTCTAGTTTTATTTGATTAAAGACAAAAGAGCTAGAACAAGAATCATTTATATAGGATAGATAAACAAAATCTATAAAATGTTTACTTATGTGCTGAAATTTTCTGCTGAACTGTAACTGCTAGTCCTGCCAAGTTTGCAGTCTCGCTCTGTTACTTTTGGTATCAGAAGGCCACTGGAGAGGAAAGAATACTATCATAAAAACATTTTATCCCTGTCTTAAAAGTGATTAGGAGTGGTCACAGAACAACAACAAAAAATTATGCACATGCATGTGGCATGATAAGTTTCATTTTGTAACTCTCTTTTGTCCAGGAGAACTGGAGCCACATGTTAGACAATGTGTGTTTCTCTTCTACTTCTGATGCTTTATTATCCTTGTACTTTTGGCTTGTATTATCCTTGTACTTTTATATATTTGGCTGATTTTTGAAATTTAGAATCTTTTTCATTTAAGTCAAAATGTTTTCCTGTTTGCAATTTCTGGTTATTTTTAGCCTTTAAAAAAGTCTGTTAGAAATCAAATAAATATTTACTTATATTTTCTGCTACTTTTTATAGTATAATGTCTGAAGACATTTTTATCTGAGATTTATTTGGATTGGTGGTAAAACATAATGGTGTAGATTTTTCAAAGTAGTATACCAATTGTCCTGACATTGTAATCCATTCTTTTCTTTGGTTTGTGCTTTCATTTTAGTCATTTGCTTATTTGTTAATGTGTGCTAGGTGCTGTTTTTGAGCTATTTGTTTTATTCCATTTATCAGATTTTTGCGTATATGGTCCTATGCAAAAGTACTGTACTATGCTGTTTGCAGTGCTTTTAAACATTTTTTTTTTTTTTTGAGACAGAGTCTCACTTTATTACCCAGGCTAGAGCGAGTGCCGTGGCGTCAGCCTGGCTCACAGCAACCTCAAACTCCTGGGCTCAAGCAATCCTACTGCCTCAGCCTCCCAAGTAGCTGGGACTACAGGCATGTGCCACCATGCCCGGCTAATTTTTTTTCTATATATATTAGTTGGCCAATTAATTTCTTTCTATTTATAGTAGAGATGGGGTCTCACTCTTGCTCAGGCTGGTCTCGAACTCCTGGGCTCAAATGATCCGCCCACCTCGGCCTCCCAGAGAGCTAGGATTACAGGCGTGAGCCACCGCGCCCGGCCAACTTTTGAACATTTTTTTTACCAGTGTTTAAACATTTGAGACATTAGATCATTTCTGTAGTCCAGAGTAGCATTAATTGTAAATGATAGAAAGATTCTCAAAATTTAAAATCTTGTAAAATGGCTTTATTTTATTAATAGGTTGAATAATAAAAGAGATGAAAACGGCTATACAATGAAAAATCTCATTTTTATCCCTGACTCTCTTTGCCTTCTCCCCTCTCTTATACCTATCCCAATACGATTAGTTTCTTACGTGTTCTCCCAGAGTTTCTTCATGTTGTTATGAGTAAATACCAGTACGCATCTTATGTTTTTGTCCTTTTCTTACACAAAAGATAACATATCCACTCTGTTCTCCGCTCTGCTTTGCTCACTTAACAGTGTATCTTGGACACATTTACATAATTTTCATATTATTACATAGAAGGCTTCCTTTTTTAAAAAAAACAACTTCTAAGATTAATATACCCATGTTGATTTCTATAATCCTATTGATGGACACTTGAGTTGTTTTGCAAACTGTTGCTGTTAAAGACACACTGTAGTGTCATTCATTCATTCATTTATGAGATAGTGTCTTGCTCTGTTGTCCAGGCTATAGTGCAATGGTACAGTCATAGCTCGTTGTAGCCTCAAACTTCTGGACTTAAGTGATCCTCCTGTCTCACTCTCCAGGGTAGCTAGGACTATAGGCCTGCACCACCATGCCTAGCTAATGTTTAAAAATTTTTGTGGAGATGAGGTCTCATGTTGCCCAGGTTGGTCTCAAACTCCTGACTTCAAGTGATCCTCCTGCTTCGGCCTCCCAAAGTGCTAGGATTACAAGCGTGAGCCAACAGCACCTAGTGCGTAGTGTCATTTGGAATCAATTCCTAGATAGGGGACTGGTGGGTCATAAGTTAAATTCATGTATTGTTTTGGTAAATATCACCAGATTGTACCAATTTGCATTTTCGATAGCAATGTGAAAAGTGCTTGTTTTCAGACAGATTCAGAAATAGTGTGTTTTCAGGATTTTGTATTTGTGCCAGTTAGGTGAAAATGATGTCTTGATGTAGTTGATCATCTTTGCATATGTTTAAGGACCATTTGTGTTTCTTTTTCTGTGAACTTCTCTGGTCATATCCTTTGCCCATTTTTTGAACCTTGGCTTACTTATTTCCTTTTTGGGGATATATTTTAATAGCAGTTTGATCAGTTCTTAACAAATTCTTAAAGTGTCTAGGAGCCTTTAATCTGCAGTATGAGTTGCAAATATTTTGCTAGGTTTTCATTTTTATTTTTTACTTTGCTCATTATTATTATTATTATTACCATTTACAAGTTTGTTTTTTAAATAGCATTAAGAAGTTTATTTTTATAAATTGACTTTATTGGTCCTTTTTTTTAAAATGACTTCTAGGTTTTAAATCATAATTGGAAAAGCCCTGCCTCCCTGCTTGAAAGTTATAAAAGAATTTGGCTGTGTTTTCCTCTAGTGTGTTTATAGCCTTACTTTTTTACATTTAAATACCTTTATTGCATTTGGAGTTTTTCTGGGTGTATAGTGTGAGATATGTGTCCTATTTTGTATTTTCCAGGTGGCTGTCCAAATCTCCTAACACCGTTTATTGAAAAGTTCATTTCTTCTTCACTGATTTATGATAATCATCTTTATCACTTATTAAATTCCCACATAGATTAGAATTGTTTCTGGACTTTCTTTTTTTTTTTTTACGTTGGTCTTTAATCTATAAACTTAGGGAAAATCAACTACCTTTATGATGTGGTACAGCTTTCTATGCAAAAACATGTCTTCCTATTTTTGAACTATCTTTTTGTGTTCTTCAGAAGTGTAATTTTCCTAAAATATTAATAAGTTTGTATTCTTCATGTCAATTTCTAGTATTTTTTCTTTTTTGTTATTATAACTGGGGTTTGAAAACCTAACTCTTTTAAAATTAATTTTGTGCGAGTCATTTAAGAATCTTTATATACATATATATATATATATGAAGCTGTAGCTTTTGCTTTGCTTTGTTCCATGTGCCCACTTTCTATCAGTAAAACTTTTTCTTAGAAGAGCTAACAAAAAGTATTTAGATGTCATGAGGTTATTGTTTCATTCAGAAGGTTATTGGAATACTTGCAATGCATTTGGTTGACATAAACTATGTTGGGGCAGTTACTTTGGAGGTTTTATTTTAATCTTGATGCTTTATGTTTCCAAGTGTAAGAATCAATTTGCATTTCTTTTTAAAGAAAATTGTTTTAGTGTTTATAACACCATTGATGCATATGTACTAACTCTGGTATATAACAGCAAGCTTGGGAAATGCCAGGTGGTTCCAGGTCTTTGTGTGTACATGTTTGATTTCAGAGTCCCAGGCCTGTGTACCAACACCTTTTCTCCAGGTCTACTTCATATTCTGTTTATTGTTAGAATTTTTTGGTAGCTGTTAATGAAGATCATACTTTTCACATTTTTTATGTGTCTTGGTTAAGAGAGCCACTTAATATTGGCTGTGTTGGGTACCTAAAAGAGGTGACTTGAAATGTCTTAAGATTCTTAGAATGCTTAATATATTTTTTTCCTTGCCCTTATGACAGTTGAACATTTTGTACATTTGTTAATGGGATGTCCAAGTCCATTCAGGCTGCCATAGAAAAGTACCATAGACTGGATGGCTTATAAACAATAGAAATTTATTTCTCACAGTTCAGGAGACTGGGAAGTCTAAGATCAAGGCATTGGCAAATTCAGTGTTTGGGGAGGGTCGGGTTGATAGATGGTGATCTAGCTGTGTCCTCACATGGTAGAGGGGTAAGGAAACTCTCTGGGGTTCCTTTTATAAGGTCACTAGTCCCATTCTTGATGGCTCTGTCCTCATAGCCTAATTACCCCCAAAGGCTCCACCTCTAAATACCATCTTCATAGGGGGGTTAGGATTTCAACATGTGAATTTTGGGAGACACACACATTCAGTCCATAACATAGGATAATAATTTATGTGATTGAATGAAAATTTTATTCTCTTAAATCTATTTTCTTGGAAATAAGATTTTTATTAAATAGTTTTTTTCTAGGATTTCTGTTTTTGTTGTTTTTTAAAAAATAAATTGCAGGTATCAGAAGACTTACAGTTAAATCAAAAAGTAATATGCACTTTCCTTCCAGTGGTAACATCTTGTAAAACTATAACACAATATCACAACCAAGATATTGACATTGATATAGTCAAGATACAAAACAGATTAATCACCAAAAAGACCCCTCATTTTGCCCTTTTGTAGCCACACTCTTCCCTTCCCCACCAGCTGCTCTTTATCCCCTAGAATCCACTAATCTTTTCTCCCTTTCTATAATTTTGTTGTTAGGAATGTTGTATAAGTGCACTCATGCAGTCCTTTTGGGATTGGCCTTTTTCACTTAAATGGTTCTCTGGAGATCCCTGTAGTTCGTTTCTTTTTGTGATGGACTGCTGACCACCATACTGTAGTATGGATATACCACAGTCAGTTTAACTGTTCACTCACTGAAGGCCATTTGGCTTGTTTCTTGTTTTTAGCTTGAACGAATAAAGCTGGTAATAAATGTTGATGTACAGGAAAAAAATAAGTAACATGCATTAATTGTTTCATTTTCATATTTTCTTTATAATTAACTTGTCAGAAGTTTTGACCTTTTAAAATAAACTATGCACTTGGTGAAAATTTATTGAGTTGTACAGTTTTGTGTACTTTTCTGCAAGTATGTTATACTTGAATAAAATGTTTACTTAAAAATAATTAGATTTTCTTTTTCCCTGTGGGTTTACCTAGGTTGGATTCAGATGCCGAGGACACAGTACTTCCTCAGAAAGAAGACAGAATTTGCAAAAGAGACAAGATAATAAGCATTTAAACCCCAGTCAATCCCATAGAAGCGACCCAAATTCTGAGTCTTTATATTTTGAGGTATTTTTTCAAACTCTATTTGTAAACTCTTATAGCAAATACTTCCTTTAAGAAATTACTTTGTCTCATTGTAAACATTATGATGAGTACTTTTTATGTCTTAACACTGTCTTAACATGTGACTCCACTATTAGATTATAAATTACTCAGAATTATTGACTCTGTTTGTCTTGGTTATGTATTTAATCTAACATTAATTTTATTAATGTTTATTTTTATAAGTTTTTGTTATGTGTGCTCATCATTTTGAGGTAATGTATAGAAATAGAACTTGATTTCCTGTGGACTTTATCTAGTATGAAACTTTTTCTCTTAATTTTTGTTGTTCAGTCTATTTGTAAGGCTTTTCACATTTGAATAGTTCAATCCAGTTATCTATGCTGCCAGGCAGGAGGGTTTTGGAGAAGGAAGAAAAATGGCTATTTTACTTTCCCTACGGTGGCAGACAGTTTATATTCTAATTGCACTGTTGCTGTTGTTCATTCATCTGACTGGCTCTTGTTGGTGGATTATTGTATATGTAAAGTAATGTGCTCCAAATGATGCATTAAGGTGAATACATACACTATCCTTAGAAAGGTTGTTGTGTAGTAGGGGAATATATACATGTACATACCTAATACTTGAATGTGGCTTGGAATTCAAAGGAGAAAAAAATCACTTTGGGTTTGGAGCTGGGCAGGAATAACATTTATTTGGAATGGATTTTAAAGAAGAAGAATTTGGTTAAGATATTTTTCACAAAACATCCCTGGTAACTCATTTGAGTGACTCATTTTGGTTGGATTGTAGATTCTATAAAATAGGTTAATAGGTAGAGATTAAACTATAAAACTTGGTTGAGGTCAGAGGTTAGAACTCAATAATATGTTATATAAGTTTAGTAATTGAGCCTAAGGACTTTGAGAGTACAACTCAATTATTTTATCAGGAATAGTTTCAGTATATCCAGACCTGGCAGTTGTATTACATGCATTTAACCATGTGATTGGTTCCATACTTATATTAATATTTGGTTAAAGATATGAAATACAGTTTTCAGTGTAAAGGAAGATAGTGGTTAAAAATTCAAATAGAAAAGATTTTTTATTTCTTAATCTTTTTGACAGTTGTTGTGTATAGTAATGGGAAAGGGAATATATTAATACAATTTATATTAAACTATTTTAAATCTTTTCCAAATTATCTGAATGTGTAAAATTTGGTGTGAATTTCTTTTCAGTTACCTGTCCATCTTAGAGTACAATTCTTAACAAAAATAGAATACTACATGCCGAAATCCAAAAGGTGGACATGTATGGATATGCCTCCATCCTTCAATAATCAAATTGGCTATGGTTTAGCATGTAAGAAATGAGACTTCTTTTTTAAGACTGACTTTAATAGTTCAATAGTAGAATGCAAAAAATTACTATTACATTTTTCATTACTCTTAAACATTATAAAAAGGTGTTTTTTAGGAGTTTACTTTTAACTCTATTCTACTTAAAATGTGAAACTGTTTCAGGATGAAGATGGGTTTCAAGAACTAAATGAGAATGGAAATACTAAAGATGAAAATATTCAACAGAAACTTTCTTCAAAAGTAGTAAGTGACTTGTTTTAAAAAGAAGCAGACTAGAACATCTTTTGAACTATGCTTATGTTGAAAAGAAATACTAAAGATAAGTATAAAAACTCGTAGGCAACATGGTATACAAGAGACAGTATTTAGTTCTTACCTTTAATATTGCTTTTCAACACAGCCAGAACAAAGATACTTTCCTATGAAATCCACAATGCTATTATTAGACAAGAAAATGCCATTAAATGACATTATACAACATTGAGTCTGTACTTTAATTTCCCCAGTTGTTACAAAATTTTACTTTGGAGGTATTTTGTTTTATTTCAGTCAAGGATCCAGACAAGTATTACCCATTGTATTAAGCTGTTTTACCCTTTTTAAATTTCTCAGTCTAAAATGGTTCCACTGTCTTGCTCTGTTCTCTATGACATTGAATTTAAGAGTCTAACACAGTTATACGGTGGAACATCCCACATTCTGGATCATTTTTCCTTATGACTAAATTTTAATGAGATCACTAATGAATGTTTTTTCTGATTATCATAGTTGGATGATTTACCTGAAAATTCGCCAATCAATATAGTTCAGACTCCAATTCCCATTACCACCTCAGTTCCTAAACGTGCAAAAAGTCAGAAGAAGAAAGCATTAGCAGCAGCCCTTGCCACAGCTCAAGAATATTCAGAAATAAGTATGGAGCAAAAAAAATTACAGGTATATATTCATTTTTATGAACAGGTATGATAGTTTATTCACTAGATTTGGGGGGGAATGGATTGAAAGAGTGATAAATATAGTCATCTTAAATTGCTGTATGTTCATCTGTAACAAAAAATAAATGTTTTTCTGTTCACCTTGCAGGAAGCTTTATCAAAGGCAGCTGGAAAAAAGAATAAAACACCTGTGCAGCTAGATTTGGGGGACATGTTAGCTGCTTTGGAAAAACAACAACAAGCAATGAAAGCACGGCAAATTACTAACACCAGACCTCTGTCATATACAGGTGATGTAATTAGTTTGAGCAATTTGCTATTTGGCTTTGGTAATTTTTTTTCCCCGTTGACTTAAAACAAAGAAGTTTATTCTCTCGTGGTTCTGGAGACTAAAAATCTGAAATCAAGGTGTCAGTGGGACCACTTTCCTCTAATCTGCTAGTGGAGGATCCTTTCTTGACTCTCCCAGTTTTTGGAGGCTGTAGGCCTTCCATGGCTTGTGCTGCTCCAATCTCTGCCGCCGTCCTCACCAGCCTTCTCCTCTGTGTGTCTGTCTCCGGTAATATATTTTGGATATTGTTAATTTTAAATTTAGGTTATTAAGTATGAAATGTCCGATTTCCTTAAGTACTAAGGATGACAGTTGATATCTCTTGATATTTCACTTTGACACTCCTTGTTTTATTTTTATTGTGAAAGTATATCCTTGTTCTTTCAAATACATGGTTTGGCTTGTGATTATCTTTCAAATTTTTTTTAATAACAATTTTTGTGAAACCTTGGATAAGGCAAAAATTTGTGTTATTTTCAAATATGAGTTCCATTGTGGAACCAATGCAGTGCAGACAGCTCAAAAATAATTGAAGTGTTTGGGAAGGATGTGGCCGGAGAACATACAATATGTTGATGGTTTGAGAAATTCCATTCTGGGGATTTTAATCTTGAAAATGAGCCACATGGGTGACCGGAGACCAAGATGGATAATGATGAGCTAAAAGCTGTAGTGGAAGCAAATCCATCTCAACCTTCGTGTGAATTAGCAGCCAGGTTCGATGTTACTATTCCAACAATACTGGACCATTTGAAACAAATCAGCAAGGTAAAGAAGTTGGATAGATAGGTTCCACATGAGTTAAATGAGCATTAGGAGAGAAATCATCTTGAAGTTTGCTTTTCTTTGCTGTCATGACATAAAGGCGAACCATTTTTATACCATGTTGTTACCCGTGATGAAAAATGGATTCTTTTTGACAATTGCAGGTGTTTGGCACAATGATTGGATAAAGATGAAGTGCCCAAACACAGTTCAGAACCGAATATTCATCAGAAAAAGCTAATGTTGTCTGTTTGTTGGTCCAGTGCTGGTATTATCCACTACAGCTTCATGAAACCTGGTCAGTCGATTATGGCGGATGTCTACTGCAACCAATTGCACAAAATGATGAGGATGCCTGCAGTTAAGCAGCCGAGACTGGTCAGCAGAGACAGGCCAATCCTCTTGCAAGACAAAGCTTGACCACATGCACATAAACAATGCTGCTCAAACTACAGAGGCTGGACTTAGAAACTCTCTGTCATCCACCGTATTCACCAGACCTTGTACCAACTGACTGCCATTTATTCCAGGCTTTGGACCACTTCTTGCAAGGAAAAATATTCAGTTCTCAATAAGATGTGGAAAACGCCTTTGGTGATTTCATTGCCACTTGCTCATCTCCAGGCTTCTTTATTGCTGGCATAAACAAATTACCATTAAGATGGCACAACCTTGTTGATAGTTTAGGGACATACTTTGATTAATTATACTGCTTCTTGTTTGAAATATAATAAACCTTTTCATTTGAAATTGGACATTTCATATTGAATGGCCTAATAGTTATATATGTATTTTTTCCAAGTTAGCTCAAACCACAAAACTTGAAATTGTGTGTGTGCCTTCTCTTTCCATATCAAGTCCTTCAGCACATGCTGTCAATTGTGTCTTCAAAACATGTTCAAAATCTAATTACTCACCAGATCCTTTCCTGCCACCGAAGTAGCCCCTATCATTATACTATTAATACACTATAATAGCCTCCTAGCTACTATTTGCCTCTCCCTCTCTCCAACCCCCTGTCTATGTTAAAAGGAATGATTTTTGAGAAATTTAAGTGGGTTACGTCACTTCACTGCTCAGAACTCTCCAGTAGGTCTTCATTACACTTGGAGTAAAGCCAGTGTCCTGACTAAAGTTGCATCTTAACTGACCCTGTTTTACCTCTCTGTCCTCGTCACCATTCTCTCCTGATGCACTCTGTTCTAGCTGCATTAGTTGTCCTTACGCACACCCAGAATGATCTTAGCTAAGTGTCCTTGGGCTTGTTCTTCTCTTTTCTTGGAATGCTCTTTTCCCAGATATCAGTATAGTTTGTTCCCTCAGGTTCTTCAGATCTCTGCTTAAATATCAATTGGTATACACCTTGAACCAGCCAAATTTTTTCTTCACCAAAGGTTGAAATAAAAATCACAAGTAATTTGACTCTCTTAACTGTTAAATTATCCCTTGTAAAACTAAATGGCAAACAAGTTTGATCGAATGTTTTGATGTGTATGTGTGTATATGAGAAAATAATCCGGCTTTCTGTTGATTGAAACAGTAATTTCTATTTTAACAAACCTTGTCAAATTTAGAGCTCAGCAGTTCTTATGTGCTCCCTCATTTCTTTTCAAAGTCTTTTTTTTTTTTTTAAGAGAATGAGGAATAGGACAAAGAAAAGGGAAAGGCACCAGTAAAAATTACTATTGCTGAGAGGCAGAATTGAATTTTCTGTTTCTTCTNTTTTTTTTTTTTTTAAGAGAATGAGGAATAGGACAAAGAAAAGGGAAAGGCACCAGTAAAAATTACTATTGCTGAGAGGCAGAATTGAATTTTCTGTTTCTTCTGTTACTATGTGAAGGGACTGTTACTTGTTAGACAAAAAATAAATAAATAAATAATTGTGTAACTTTAATCCTTTGTGCAAAACGTTTAAACCTATAGCTAGTTATCTATCCGCTATAACCGTTCGCTTTGAGAAACTTAGTAAAAATAATATTGGGAGTATACTAAGATTTAGAGTTATATGCTGTTCAGAAAGAGTTATATTCATCAGAAAAAGCTAATGTTGTCTGTCTGGTGGTCCAGCGCTAGTATTATCAATTACAGCTTCATGAAACCTGGTCAGTCGATTATGGCGGGTGTCTACTGCAACCAATTGCACAAAATGATGAGGATGCTTGCAGTTAAGCAGCCAAGATTGGTCAGCAGAGACAGGCCAATCCTCTTGCAAGACAAAGCTTGACCACATGCACATAAACAATGCTGCTCAAACTATAAAGGCTGGACTTAGAAACTCTCTGTCTGGGGAGAGTAGCAGTAATGTCTCACTAAGAGTAAAAATAGGTAATAAAACTGAGAGTCAGCAGTGTTCTGGAGGTAGTATGGCCTGGTAGCTACAAGTAGGGGCTTTGGCCTCAAGCTGCCTGGGTTCGAATCCTGTTCTTCCATATATTTCTTTGGCAAGGTACTTAGCCTTTCTTTGCTTCAGTTTCCTTACATTAAAATGGCAGTAATGATAGTACCTACTTCAGGATTGTCTTGAGGATTAAATAAGATGATACATGTAAAGTGCTCAGAGTATCTGGGTAATAATCACTTAATAAATATTAACTAATATTATGGAGAAGAGATTATTAACCTGTGATACTTCAAGTGGCTTATTGTTATTAATGCAACTTCATTCATTTACCAAACGTTAATATATACAAATGTAATTCTATGTGCAAACATAGTGTCAGGAACTGTTGGGATTACAGGGGTGATTAAGATATACCTTTGGTGAAGAAGTTTATAGTCTAAATAAGTAATCAAAGGCTGTGTCTTAGGAAAAATACCAGCAAAGTTTTATGAGCTTACAGAAGAAAGTGTGGTTTCTTTCAACAAGGTGATATGGGAAAAGTGTTATAAATGATTTCATAAAAGATAACATTTGAAGAGGGAATAGGATTGTTGACAGATGGAAATAAGGTTAACCTCTAATCTATTACCAGTGTTTAAAATTGGAAAGTGTTGATTACAAAGAATGCCATTGGGAAGTTCAAGAAAAGGATGAGAGTGCAATAGTGATGAAAAAGGATTGAAAGGAATTGGTAGTGTTTGGAAACAGGTCAAAGATGAATCCAAATTCTGGCTTGGAGGATTGTGGTGGTGGTAAGAGCTATGATGATACTACACAAGGTAGGGATCATAGAAGAGGAATTTTGTTGGGAAGAACAGATGGCTGATCCTATTAATATTTTAGATGTTGGCAGTGGAGATCCTGGTGGTTCCTGTTTAGCATTTAGTTATGAATGTGTAGTTCAGGTTAGAAACTTAGTGAGTTTCAAATAGCAATTGTTGAAGCTGTGGAAATAAGGTGGTTGGGGGAAAGAAAAATTAGGGAAAATGTGTTCAAGGATGAAGCCTTGTGGAATGTTCAGATTTAAAAGACAAAAGGAAGAAGAACCAGAAAAATAGGTTTGAGAAAGAGTATGAGTAAGAAAGTGTAATGTCACAGAAGGTGAGAATAGAATTTTGAGGAAAAGGATGTAGTTCAGTCTTGTTACTGAACACTGAAGAAAATGAGAATAAAGTGAAGATGCAGTGAATTTTACTGGGCAATTGCAATGTTATATGTGATCTTGACAGTAAGTTTCAGGAAAGAGGGTAGGGCAGGGGCCAGATGGTAATGATTTTGGGAAGTGGTGATGAGAGAAAGAGTGTTCAGAAGTTTCACAGGGAAGGAAAGGGAGTGATGGTACCTTTGCTTGAAGGGAAGCCAGTCAAGGGAAGGGTTTTGTTGGTTGTCCTTTTTTAACTCATTTGTTTCTTTTAGATAGGGGAGATTTTGGCTTGTTAGAGGAGGTCAGAGAAAAGAGTCAGAGGTCAGGGAGGAACCTAAAAGATGCAAAGGAATAGGAGAGCAAGATGGTAGAGGAACTGATACAGGATATTAAGAGCAGAAGTAGTTCGTGAGTCTTGGATAGGAGTAAGGATGTCTACCACCTCCTTTCAGGTGGTTTTATAAGTTTATGTTTGATAGCATCTTCTCAGGCAGGAAAGCTCGTTAGAATGAGAGGATTGAGATTGGAGACATAAGGATGGTAAATGATTGATGGTAGCCACTGGAGAATGAGGTTATCAACCAGGCATAAAAGAATTGCTGCATAGTACTGAGAATGCAGCTGCTGGGGGAAAATCATCATTCTTTACTGACACTGAAATGAGGATAAGAGTGATAGGCTACATATCTTTTATATATGGATGAATAGCAAATTAAATAGGAATAAGGAGAGGTGCATAGTTTTGAAATTTCAAAGGTATGATTCTAACTGAAGACCAATTGCAAAAAATTAGTCTTTATCTTACGGAGGCTAAAAGGTAGATAAAAGCTGTATCTGAGGGGCACTGCATAACCATGTACTGCTCCTACTTTTATGGTGTCTGTTTTTTCCATGGGAAGAGGATGTTCTTGTTTTTGTAGGTTTATTACTGGAAATTTTGAAAGTATGTGGAATTGGCCATAATAGTAAAACTAATGTTTTTGTTTGTTTTAGTGGTTACTGCAGCTTCTTTTCACACTAAAGACTCTACTAACAGAAAACCTTTAACAAAAAGTCAGCCCTGTTTGACATCCTTTAATTCTGTGGACATTACTTCCTCTAAAGCAAAAAAAGGAAAAGAGAAGGAAATTGCAAAACTAAAACGACCCACAGCACTTAAAAAGGTAAACCAAAATTTGGAGATGTTTATTTTACAGGATAAATAAGGGTTCAAATTTGTTTTGCAAAAGTAGTCGTGGTGTTTTAGCCACAGGCCTAGTGCATGTTCATAATGACTACTTAATTTGAAGTTCAGAATTATCATCAGCATCATGACTATCCTTCTGAGTGGAAAAAGGCCCTGGAAAATGGATTCTTTCTATAAGGTTAAAAAACAAATCCCAGTTAATAAAGGCAACTTAAAGTATTAAAGGAAAAGAAAAAAATCAGTTAACCATTTAATATTCAGAAACATCAGACCCAAAGAATCAGAAACCCTGGATTTAAGTACTAACTTCAGAGTTTGCTGTATATGTAGTTTTTGGAAATTTTTTTACCCTCATCTTTCTCATCTATAAATTCGGGAAAATATCTGCTTTGTTTAACTCACTATTGTTATTAGGAGGATAAGAATGAGATAATCCATGTTCAAATAATTGAAAACTATAAACTGTAAACCAAATGTAAATGTATGACCTGGTTTCCAAACTTTTGAATTAATCTATTTTTGGAAAAACTCTCTAGTTTGTCACCAGGATTTAGAGAATGAAGCAAATGTGGTTTGATAGTTGTATATTCTGTAACATAATTGCCTCCCTTTGTTTAGTATATGGTACTTCCTTCAAATTACAGTACCTAAAATTACAGTTACCTTTTTGCCAGTCAGCTCAACTCCTCATGTCCGTGTTTAACTGAACCATACTATACCTCAGTTATAGTATACAATCGTAATCATTCAGTACGTGGTTGAAGAGTGATCAGTGATTAAAGACTGGTATGACTTTTAGGTTATTTTGAAAGAAAGAGAGGAAAAGAAGGGGCGTTTAACTGTGGACCACAATCTTTTGGGATCTGAGGAACCAACAGAAATGCACTTAGATTTTATTGATGATTTGCCGCAGGAGATTGTTTCCCAGGAAGGTAAGGAAGTCGCCTTTTCCTTCTCATGGGATGGTCCTCCTTTCATGGAATGGTCTGGAGTATTTTAATTTCTAGGTAAGCCATCACTCGTTCTACTCCTAGTTGGAGGATGTGCTCTCCATAGTTTATATAAATTTCTTTATTTTTGAGAGCAGTGTCTTTTGAAGATGCTTTGATAGGGATAGGTTAAAGGGGATACTATATAGTAGTCTATGACATTTTTCAGGCTTAAATTTGTATAAAACCTCAAAATTAAGATCTCACTAATACATGATTGTCTCTTCCAAAACTGTCACGATTCTTTTCATTTTGTCTTCTTTTAGCTCCAAAACACTATTGGTTATCTTTCTTTATAGGGCTATTTTTCATTGAGTCATTTTTGTTGATTTTTCTTTCTTGCTTTTGTGGAATTAATATATACACCATAATGAACAGAGAATTGCAAAGCAGAGTCCAGTTGGTCAGTAAGATTTAGTTCCGGCCGGGCGCGGTGGCTCAAGCCTGTAATCCTAGCTCTCTGGGAGGCCGAGGTGGGCGGATCATTTGAGCTCAGGAGTTCGAGACCAGCCTGAGCAAGAGCGAGACCCCATCTCTACTATAAATAGAAAGAAATTAATTGGCCAACTAATATATATAGAAAAAATTCGCCGGGCATGGTGGCACATGCCTGTAGTCCCAGCTACTTGGGAGGCTGAGGCAGCAGGATTGCTTGAGCCCAGGAGTTTGAGGTTGCTGTGAGCTAGGCTGACGCCATGGCACTCACTCTAGCCTGGGCAATAAAGTGAGACTCTGTCTCAA
>VSMD01085850.1:0-15295 GCA_008750895.1 Mirza zaza
CTCAAGGGGGGAGGGGCTGTCTTGTGGGGCTGAGCCGTCCACCTGGGTGTCTGTGCTAACTTTGCATAGGTGCGTCACAATGGAACTGTAGGTCACCCACGGGGGCATCCCAAGAGTTGGAGAATTGCTTAACGGGAGGGGGAAAGCCACACATTTGGGGTCAGGAGTGCAGTGCTCAGTATATTGTCCTCTGGCAGGTGGAATGAATGTCCCCAACTAGAAACTCACACAGCATTTGTGATCTCTGCTCCAGGAAGCTGTGAGTGTCTTTCAAAGCAAATCCCAACGTGACCAATTTACTGGCTGAAATGTCCCTGGATAAGCAAATGAAAATCTCTGAAATCATCTCACTAAAGGTCATGAGAATGAATGGTGATAATATTTGCAAAATGTTTGCCATGTTCTAAGTTCCCTTCCCCTTCACTCTCTTGTCGAATGTATTACTCTTCAAAATTTTATTGTAGTTATTTAGCATTATAAGTTTTCTTCCCTCTAACATTATGAGTTCCTCGAGTGAAATATTTTTGTCTCCTAGCACAATGAGTTACATCTAGGAAGAGCTTAAAAAAGGAAGGAAATTCCCTAAAAAAGTTGGGATCCTAGAAGTAGAGTGTAGAATGGTAGCTACCACATCCTGGCATGGGAGAGCGTTGGGGGTAAGATGTTAGTCAAAGGTTACAAAATTTCAGTTAGGAGGAATAAGTTCCAGAAGTCTATTGTACAACATTGTGACTACAATTAATAACAATGTATTATAGTCTTGAAAACTGATAAGAGACTAGATTTTCAGTGTTCTCACCACAATATAAGTGTGAAGGAATGTACATGTTAATTGGCTCAATTTAGTCATTCCATCACATGTAGGTATTTCAAAACAACATGCTGTATGATCATAAACAATAATTTAATTTAGTAAGAAGGAAGGAAATTCTGACAAATGCTACAACCTTGAGGACATTGTGCTACGTGAAATAAGCCAGTCACAAAAGGATAAACACTGTACAATGCCATTCACACGAGGTCCCTAGGGTGGTCAAATTCACGAAGACGGAGGTAGAATGGTGGTTGCCGAGGGCTGGGGGAGGCAGAAATGGGGAGTTCTTATTTAATGAGTACAAAGTTTCAATTTGGGATGATAAAAAAGTTCTGGGAATAGAATGGTGGTAATTGTCGTACCATAATGTAAATAGACTTAATGCCATTGAACCGTACACTTGAAAATGGCCACGTTTTATGACCTACATATTCTACCACAATAAAAGAGAAAATTAAATGAATAAATTGAATTCTTTTGTGTTTACTGTTTATATGATTTTCAAATCATTTTGCCATTTTAACTTACGTGGGTTGTTAATGACAGTAACTACCCCATAAATTGAGCAGAAATATCTCAGGTTGTTCTGAGGGGGGAAACTCTATTTTAAGTCCTGAAAGATTCCACTCTAGTCATCCAAGCTTATTCACACTTGCTATTACAAGGTACTAAACGTGACGCTGCAGGGAAAATAGAATTCCTATTGTCCAATTTACCTACTGGGACTCAAAGGACATTTTAACAGGGCTCCTAAATTTAATCAACTGGGACGTTTTGTTTTTCTTTCAGAAACATTTGAAAATCATCATCCTGAAAAGGAATATTTGATTCATGCCAGTTTAAGTAGTGGCAGGAAAATATTCAATACTCTAAATGGAATGAACGGAAAAAAAAAAAAAGTAAAATAAAAAACAAAACAAAACCAAAAAACAGTCAGCATGAATTTCCGAAGGCATCTGGAAAATTGGCAAAAGGAATTAAGAATGTGAAAAGCAACTGGTGATCCCAGCTGGGGTAAAATCGCCTTCCTGTGGAAACCCTGAATAAAAGATAAGCCTCTAAGACTGATTGCCTGATGCATTTTCTTTAGATGTGATACAACCTAAGACTGCTTTAGGAATTCCCAAAGACGGGAAGGTTAATTTACATAGTAATTCCAATGCAATCAGAGAAAAGTACACACACAGCTTATCCCCGGTGCTCCAAACTGGCTTAAAGTATCTTATTTTGTACTGAGCATAACAAGAATCCAGGGAACAGCTACCAAAAACAGAAGTTCAATCTTTCCCCTATTCTCCTTATGGCCAAAAGACCGGGAAGCCAACACACAGTTGCCTGGGAAAAGGGTCTCCTCGCTCTTGACAGAAGACGGTGGTGACCCAGGACCCAGCTCTGCAGGTGGCCAGAACTGAACTGGGACCCCCCCCCAAAACTCCAAAAACATCAGTCAACCCCATACTGAATCCCACCAACTTGATTTACAAAGTCCAGGTCATATACAGCATCCTATATTCACATACACTGAGCCTAAGAACATTCTAGACTCCAGTGGGCCACAGGATTGCTCCATGGGGACATCCAGGCCCGAGTTTCAACCAGGACCAGCAACTCACTAGCTGTGTGACCTCGGGCAAGTCGCTTAACCCTTCTGGGCTCCCCTTCCTTCATAAATAATTCGCCTATCAGACTGGAGGTTTCTGGTCTCATGTGAAATGCACACAGGAGAACTGAGAGACTGCAAATGCATGCAGTCTTGCAGTCTTGGGAACTCCCGAGCTCATGTTTTGCCCTGGCCTGACTCTCTTATTTGAGTTTTGCCCTTGGTACTAGATTCTGTTCCACCCCTAACTGCTTATATGATCCCGAGTAACATGATTAACTTCCTGTGCTTGTTTCATCTCTGTAAAACAAGCAGATAAAGCTACAGAGAGACAGATGTAGACACAGACACATATACAAAGTCTTTAGACTTCTACTTAGAAGAGAAATCCCTTCCACGCTGAGTCAAACAGAGGCAGAACCACTTGATACATTTTCAGCCACTTGGTGCATATCGCCACCAACCAGACTATGAAAATTCTGCATCAGCCTTGAAGATGGGCAGATGCAGCCCATGTGCTTTATAAAAGGTAAAACATGGTAGATGCATGGTAGATGCTCCTCCAGAGCAGCCTGCTGGTCACATGCGTGACCCAAAATGAAAATCCATCCAAGACCACCTGCAAAAGTTAAACTCCCCTTGCCTGCGGGGTGGGTCACCCCATGGATAGTGACCTCTCTTTGAGGCTCAAGGAAATGTCCTACTACAAATGCCTGTGCTGAATTCGCCCCCTCCCTTGACCTAAATCCAAACGGAAAGCATTAAAAAATATATACATCGGGTGACAATCTAAAGTCATGGATTTTATGACCACCTTGCTCTCCATGCTCTTCCCCCAAAAGAAAGCACCTTCAGACAGACAGCAGTGGACGAGGACACAGTGTCAAAAGAAGGAGTTTCCTTATAAATAAAACTTCCAAGCTCATGGCCATTAACACTCGCCCGAAATAACTGGACGGTCGCCAACCAGGAAAAGGGCACGTTGCTAAAACTGGCCCTCCAGCCTCCAAGAGGCTCAGCGGAATTCTTCTTGCTGTTAGTAGGGGAGGAAGCAAGGTCTGGATACTCTGCCAACGTGCTGGGAGGGACAATAACTAGGTCACGTCCTCACTCGGGCCCAGATGAAGCCTCCAAGTGGCTCCAAGCCCACACCCCCGTGACGCTGGGCAGAGGCTCAACATCTCTCCTGGAACCCCGAAGAAGCTACCTCTGGCCTCACACCTCCAAGTGGAGCAGCGTGAGGATGTTCCCAGAGACTGCGACATCCCAAAGAGCACGTCCCAAGAGCAGCGGGGAGAAGGTGAGCCTCAGTCTAGGCACAGGCCACCTGGTGCTGGCACGGCGTGGAACCTGCACGCCACCAACCATCCACCTGCCACCCAAGCCCTCAGCAACCTCCACGCAGAGTTCAAGCAGTAACCGACCACGTACTCCGATGTCACCCTAGCGTGCGGGACACTTGAAACTGGAGCTGGCAGCGAATCAGCAGAAAGCCAAATACTTAGCCTCTCTCTAAGCAGAAGCTAACGGGCACACACAGTCAGCCCGCCCTGCCCCCTCTCCCAGGACTTCTGTAAAAGGACCTACCCCGGAGTGTGGTTGTAAATCCTGCAGACTTCATGACAACGTGCTTCGCAAGTGGAATCGCAAGCCTGCCCTTTATTCAAGCCTCATCACTTATTTTCCTCCAACAGCAGGCTTTCTAGAACGGCACGATGTTGTTCGTGGGGGGCGTGGTAGCAAAATCACATTCATGCCGCATCTCATGACTTCCAAAGTGCACCGTGATGTTTTTCATTGCATAGCAGACAAACCTCACGTGGCCGCACGGTTTCTCTGAAAAATCGGTGGACCCTCTGGCCCCAAGAAATCACAGAGCTGTCGATGAGCACTGCAGAAGCCTCCTGGCTATGTGATTTTAACAATTTATTAATTTAAAAGGTTTGTTTGGGCTTTTGCTTTTAACCTCTGCAATCAGCAGACGCGTAAGTCGTCTCAACAGCCCCTGACAGAGACGACAAACACTCAGACTGCCAGACTCCAGTATCCTGGGGAAAGAGGGCACACCATATAGTCCGAGGCCTTTTTCTCCTCTGCTCTTAACCCATTTTACTTGACACCATTATTTGCAGACAGAGGATCTACCGTGTTTCCCCGAAAATAAGCCCTACCCATAAAATAAGCCCTAGCAGGATTTCTAAGCATGTGCGCAATAGAAGTCCCATCCCGAAAATAAGCCCTAGTGACGGGCGTGGCTACGCAGCGCATCTGCACAACCCATGCATGTCGTTGTGGAGCGGGAGAGAACACGAGCAGCTCTTCTCAACTGCCCCATGAGAGCTCTAGTGTTCCACATGAGAGATTGGGGCTGATGGTTCTAAAGGAAATAGAGTCCCAAAAAATTCAGGATGGAATTCATGGGTTGGAGAGTTATGATGATATTCCAGAAAACGACGACTTAACTATAGTTGAAAAAGTGTAGATGGTTGTACCACACTTAAAACAAATAACACATCCCCTGAAAATAAGCCCTAGGGTGTCTTCTTGAGGAAAAATAAATATAAGACCCTGTCTTATTTTCGGGGAAACATGGTAGAAGCTGGAGTTGGTGGGGGGGGGGGGGCTGAAAGTGAGAAAACTTGTAAGTTTCAAGGCAGACTAAGATCAAATTCTACGGTAACGAGGGCACTGGTATTCTCCTTCCAACGTGGAGGACAAAACACCCTAGAAGCTCAAAACAGTCTTCCCAAAGATCAGTGAAGGGACCACGGGGGGAAGATGCCTCCTCCAGGGAAGACATTTCTGGAAAAGACACTGGGCATCTCCTGAGAATCACCCCTCAAGGAATCACCTCAAGCCACAGACAGAAGGAGCCGAGATGCCCAGGCAGGCATGATGTCTATAGAGAGGAGCTCGGGAAGGAGGAGGAGAGGTTTCTTCCCTCCCACAACAGGCTCCACCTGCTCACTCACTCATAACAGCAACTTGAGTTTTCTTTTCATTGTCCTGATGATATCCTTTGATGCACAAAAATTTTTAATTTTGATGAAATATAATTTACCTATTTCTTTGTGCTTTCAAGGTGTGAGAATTTTTGCCTACATTTTCTAAGAGTTTTATAGTTTTAGCTCTTATATTTAGGTCACTGATCCATTTTGAGTTCATATTTATACATCGTGTAAGGCAATGGTCTAAATCCATTTTTTTTTGCATGTAAATATCTAGTTGGCCCAGCACTATTTATTGAAAAGACTATTCTTTCCCCTCATTGAATTATCTTAGCACCCTTGTCAAAAATCAATAGACCATAAATGTGAGAGTTTATTTTTGGACTCTCAATTCTAGTCCATTGATTTATGCCAGGACCACGCTGTCTTGATTACTGTAGCTTTATAGTAAGTTTGGAAATCAAGTTGTGAGTCCTCCAATTTTGTTCTTTTTCAGATTTTTTTTGGCTACCTTGGGTCCTTTGCATTTCCATCTGAATTTCAGGATCAGCTTGTCAATTTTTGCAAAAAGTCCAGCTGGAATTTTGATAGGCATTATGTTGAATCTGTAGATCAATTTGGGGAGTCTTGCTGTCTTAACAATATTAAGTCTTCCATCCCATAGACACAGGATGCCTTTCCATTTATTTAGGTCTTAATTAATTTATTTCAATGACATTGTATAGTTTGCAGCATACAAGTCTTGTGCTTGTTTGGTTAAATTTACCCGAAATATTGTATTCTTGTTGATGTTATCATAAATGGAATTGTTTCCTTAATTTCATTTTTGGATTATTCTCTGCTAGCATACAGACATATTAACGTAACTGATTTTTATGTACTGATCTTGTACTTTGCAGCCTTGATGAACTCATTTATTAAATCTAATAGTTATTTAGATGATTTCTTGGGATTTTCTCCTACAGGATCATCATTATCTGCAAACAGAGATAGCTTTACTTCTTCCCTTACAACCTGCATACCTTTTACTCCATGTCTTAACTACCCTGGCTAGAACCTCCACTACAAAGCTGAATGGAAGTGGTAAGAGCAGACATCCTTGTCTTGTTCCTGATCTTAGGGGAAAACATTCATTCTTTCACTGTGAAGCAGGATTTTGGCTCTGTGAGCAGAATTCTTAAAACTATTTGTTCTAAAGGCTTTTAAAAAGACTATTTCAGTGTTATATCCATTGATAAGAGAACCTTAAATATGCCTATTTCCCAATGCCCAACTTCCTCAACACTGATTTCTCTAACGGAGTATCAACATTCTTTGCACTTGTACGAGGCAGAAAAGGAACAGTGACATGCTCGAGTGTTGCTGAAGTTCAAGAAGAGTTGATATGCACATATTTAATAAAAGCCAACATCTGTGTCTGGTGAAATAAACATCTGCTAATATATAAAGTCCAAGCAATGGGCATTAATGTCAATTTGACATTTCTCCCAGTTACCAGCCACTCAATTCACCGCTGAAAGGAAGACTTTATTCTGAGCATGTTTTAAAATTCTGTATCAATTTTCCTGCTTGGACGTTCCCTACATTCTCATTCTGTTGCTCACCAAAATTAGTTCTACCACAAAAGGCTCTTTACGGTAACTAAAAAAAAAAAAAAATTGGAAAGATCTATCATAATTATTTTTAAATCAGCAAATCCTAACACAAAGAGAGATTTGAGAGTTACCTAATTTGATTATTTAGTCACACTAAATACTTTAGATCAAAAACTACACGCTGAAACCTGGATTGTGCAGTTTGATCCTCTGAACAAATTACGCTGGAGCAATATCTTGGTTAGCCAAGACACACATACAGATGCAGGGGAAACATCTGCACTTTAAAAGCCCCCTTGGATAAAATCCACTATGCACCAATGGTAAAAATCAAACAAACAAACAAAATACACTACCATCTTGCAGGAACGTTAGGAAGCTTAAATGATATATTATCCACAAAATGCCTGGGAAGGAATACAGCAGGTGCTATTACTACTTGTGGTTATAGTATGTCTTAACTACACTGTTTAGGAAGTAGGGTAGTTCATTCTAACTTCTGGTTTTCAAACTTTTGTGGCTAAAAATCTTTCTAAATGGTATTAGTGTTTTTGTGCCTAAGTATGATGGTAAACAGGCCACTGTACCTTTCATTTCTAAGCATTTTACGTGCCAGATCCTATGTAAGTTATGAGAAGGTGTGTCAAGTAGCCTATAGTCTAGTATAAATAAATAAACGCCTACCCTGAGGATTTTAATGCATCATCACTACAGGAGATGGCAGAGATAAAACGTGAAGACAGGGTTGATTATACCATGACAGACTTGGAACACATTCTAAAACATGGTTTTTATTGCTAAATTACAAATATTAGCTCCTGTTCACCTATTTTCCTTAAATGACGGTACTGTTAAGTCCTGACTTAACGAGATCCATAGGTTCTTGGAAACTGCAACTTTAAGCAAAATGACATAAAACAAAACCAATTCTTTCCATCCACATTATTATGAAACGATGTTGATCAAAATTACATTATTTGATCATGTCATTTTGCTATACAGTAAGTGAGGAACAAAGCCAATGAAGTGAACATGTGGTATAACAAATATTAATGTATACTTGTTGTCTGGCCTCAGTTCCTGGCACAGAACTTCTAAGTCCTGTAAGTTCCTGAGTGACAGGAGTGAGCAATCTTTTGTTATAATATTTGATCTTAGTGTCCCCACTTCTTGATGCAAGCGTCTCTAAGATCCTTGGAATGATGACTGGTGGCCCCTACATAGCTTCAGGATGGGGGCCTGTTGCCAGAGGAATCAACCACGGGACGAGGGCTGGCACTCGTGGCCCCATCCCCAATCCTCCAGGGAGGGGAGAGGGACTGTTCATCGAGTCGATCACCAACGGCCAGAGATTGAATCAATCACGCCTATGTAATGTTAACGTCATTAAAAACCCCACATGATGGGGTTCAAAGAGCTTCAAGGTTGGTGAACACACCCACGTGCCAGCAGGGTGGCACCTCCCCAACTCCAGGGGGACAGAAGGCCCCGAGCTCAGGGCCCTCCCAGACCTCACCCCAGGGACCTCTTCATCTGGCTGTTCACCTATATCCACTTTCACATCCGTTATAAGAAACTGGTAAGCGCATTTCCCTGAGTTCTACGAGCCATCATAGCAAATTATCAGACCTGAGGACGGGGTCATGAGAACCCCCACATTATAGCCGGTTGATTATAGCCCAGGGCACGGCCTGGGGCTTGTGACTGGTGTCGGAAGTGGGGACAGGCTTGTGGGACTAAGCCCTCCATCTGCAGTGTCTGCGCTAACCATGGCTAATCAGCGTCAGAACTGAACTGCAGGACACGCAGTGGGTGTCTGGGAGTTGGAGAATTGGCTGGTGTAGAAAAACCCACACACTGGTTGTCAGAAGTGTCATAAGAATATAGAAAAACAGGTATTTTTTTTTTCAATCTTTTAAAAAGTCTTACTCTGACTTTATATCCCCAAGTCACCTGAAAACCAACCGGGCAACGGCACCGCCGGACTCATCGTCTCCACCGATTTAACATGCCCCTGGTGCGGGCTAATTGGCACTTCTGGAATCTTCCAATTAACCAGACATGAAGACAGCCCAGACGTCCAAGGTGAACGCAGCACGCCTCGCCACAACCGTCAGAAAACTCAGACCGTGCAATCCGTTCCAAGCAGTTTGCGTTGTCTTCTTAAGGAAAACTGGAGAAGAAGTCGAAAGACAATATATTTTCCTGGCTGTGAAAATTAATAGGCACCTCGCAAAAGTTCCCGTCTCCAAAAGGTTAGCACCATGATGGTAAACAGGAAGAAATGAGGGACCCTTGCTCTATAACTGGTCACGTGAAAAAAAAAACAGAACAGGGTGAAGGAGTGAAGGACATGCCATTCCTAAATATGCCAGGTTAGCATACTGATTATTTCAAGTTTGCAAACACTGGAGAAATTGCATTAATAGTCTCAGAAAGGGCAAGCTGACATGTCTCTTGCCTGCAGCAAGCCATGACGATTCCTACAAGAGGGACCCTCCACACAGAGCAGGGAAACAGCCCTTGTCACCAGGAACAGGGACCCGAGAGCTGCAATGCACCTGAACAAACACACCTAACGAGTGACCCTTGTCTCCCATTAGTTCGGTACCCCCATATATATCTCCTGGTGACTCCCCTAGAAAACTGACTGCCCCACTCAGATTTTCTTGGTCCTGTCATTTCTTCTCAAATTTATTGTTTGTCTAAAAAAACATAAAAGCATCTTGCCTTGGCCACTTCTTCGGACATCATTCTCCTGTGAGCATCCCAACGTACATGTAAAATGAGTAAAATGAGTGCGTTTTTCTCTTGTTCACTTGCCTGCTGTCCATTTGCTTCTAGATCCAACCAAAGATCCCACCCCTAAGAGCTCAAAGGGGGGAGGAGGTGATCTGTGAGCCCCCTACAGGGGCTTCGTCCATTTCATGGCGGTTGTGGGTTTTTTTTGCTCAGTTGGGGATCATTCCATAATCATGGCCTGGACACCTCCCACGTCCCTGGTGCCAGTCTTAGCTGAGTCGTGGACTTTTTAACAGACAGCATGAAATTGAATTAAGCCAGTGTACAATGTTGATCGTCTGAAAGTAGGACACACACGTGCGCTATTTCATGATGTAAGCCACTCATCAACAACCAAAAATCAACAAGCAACAACAAAAATAAACCCAATAATCATTTAGCAGATAGAGGTTCCCCGTAAACATGGTGACCAGAAGGAAAACCAGTCCCCTTGGACAGGAAGGCCAGGGACCATGGCAAGTAGCTCCGGATGGTCAGAGCTGATGGACCGAGCGCCTGCTCTGAGACAGGCATGGTGCTGAGAATGTCACTTCGGTTAGTTCATGTCACTTTCACAACAGCCTGAGACAGGGACCCCAGCTACTACACAGTACTACCTCCCCGAATGGGCTGGTGAAAAACCACCAAGAACGAGACAAAAAGAAGAAAGATTTAAATCATTTCACTTACGACAACAAAGAAGAATCTAAGTGCATTTCTGTCCCCTAAAGAAGTTCAGCATCTGAAATCCCTCGCAACCATGGAAATGCCCTGAACATAAAAACTCGGAGAATTTGGATCGAATCTGCCACCCGCTTGCTGGGTGGTCCCAGGGAAGGCACTCAGCTGACCCTAGGACCACACAGGCCTCTGCTAATTCTTAACCTGATCAAGAACAAGATGTTCACAAGGCCTCTCTCCAGACTCCATATTCTGAAACTTGCAAGTCTAAAACGTCTGTATATCTGCTCAAAGCAAGGTGAGGATTGGATCATGCATCCCCTCTGCTAAGCCTGGTTACCAAAGGAACTTCAGAAATGACATGCCAGGTGCAATGGCGCATGCCTGTAGTCCCAGCAACTCAGGAGGCTGAGGCAGGAGGATCACCTGAGCCAGGAGTTTGAGGCTGCAGTGAGCTATGATCGCACCACTGCACTCTAGCCTGGATGACAGAGCAAGACACCATCTCTAAAATATATATATATATAATAAAGAAATGTTATGTAATACAATAAAGCGTAATGCTTTTCTGGTTCATCCTAACTTCCATTTTTTAAGAAATGCTACCCAAGATTTCTCTTCATGGGATTTGAATTCAATTGCCCAAATCCTGGCATTACCTGTGACCTAACTCCAGGAAAGGAGCATTTTTCATTCTGAAACTTCATAGGGTGCTGTGTCCATTGTTAGTGCTCAATGTATGTACAAAACTGACCTTCTTTTACTATTATTTTCAAAGCACGGCCAGTTCTTCTTTTCGCATCAGCCTCCTTTTTTATTTCTAATAAAGAGAAAAGGAAGGCTTTCAAATAACTCAAAATGGAAGAGATTCATAAAACGCACGAGCTACTTCACAGAGACATATACTTCTTCTCATTGTTCTCATCTGAACCTCAAAACGGTTCACTTTAACTCAAAAGAAATGGATAAATGGCCAACTAGCCACTTATATCATTACTGAAGATGTGAGCCTTAATTAGTTGAGAAATGCTCTTAAACATATATTGACTTGGGTGGCAAAATCATTCCATTTTATAAGGGCAACAATCACAAAAACCAAACAGCCATTATGTTCTCTGCTTCATAATAAGAAGGATTTTTTTCTAGCCTCCTTTCTGTTGTCCATCTGAACAAGTATTACATAAAATAGGCTACAAGCGTGACCGATTCCTTACAGCATTGCAAATTCTCTACTCTCATATTTAAAGTCATAGATCCACTTAATTGGAAGCTGTAAAAGTATGACAATAAGGCCGGGCGCGGTGGCTCAAGCCTGTAATCCTAGCTCTCTGGGAGGCCGAGGTGGGCGGATCGTTTGAGCTCAGGAGTTCCAGACCAGCAAGAGCGAGACCCCATCTCTACTATAAATAGAAAGAAATTAATTGGCCAACTAAAATATATATAGAAAAAATTCGCCGGGCATGGTGGCACATGCCTGTAGTCCCAGCTACTTGGGAGGCTGAGGCAGCAGGATTGCTTGAGCCCAGGAGTTTGAGGTTGCTGTGAGCTAGGCTGATGCCACGGCACTCACTCTAGCCTGGGCAATAAAGTGAAACTCTGTCTCAAAAAAAAAAAAAAAAAAAAAAAAAAGTATGACAATAATTGCTCTGCAAGATTCGGACCTAAGGAAAAAGGGTTTTTTTACCTAATGCTCACAGATGCCTCCACCTCACTCTATTTCCACCTATATATATACTTACCCAGGCGAAACATTCTCATATTGTTCACTTGCACACTCTGCCAGCCTTTCTTGCAATGAAAGCCCCAAGACACTGCAGGTACACGGCCCATAAATTGTAAACATCAGAGGAGAGAAGAAAACACATAAAGCAAATGTCTTCTTTTTTTTTCTAGCTCTGCTGGACCTCATAGAAAACACCATGAAAGGGTCCCTTCTAATTGCTCCTTGAAGAGAGGAAGGGGTCATGTCTTTTTCATTTTTTTACCTGTAAGACCTACAATGTAACAAATTTGTGTTTGTGTGTGTGCTGAGCTATTTTCTTGTGTCTTTTCAACCTGACATACCAAATAGTAAATGTTTCTGGCTATGCTTTGACTTATCAATTACCAGGAAAGTTAGCAATCTCTGCCTCTTCACTCCCTTTGTTTGTTAAGTTCTCCTAAAGGAGTTACACTGATCCACCTATTTTATATCACATTTTTGAAAGATAGCTAGCTAGGAGTCAGACAGAGATCCCATATTTGGCCATGAATCTGAATGTCAAACGCTGGCCTAAAATTAAGTGATTGCAGCTAAGCTTTTTTGAACACTTACTAAACACCAGGCATGAAACAAACAAATAAATAAAAAAAAAAAACCTCCCACGATTTATCTCATAGAAACCTCAGCACAACCCTACACAATGTATACTATTATTATCCTCATTTTATGAATTACAAATGGGGCTGCAGCATTATGCAGGCAGATGTCTAGTAAATAGCAAAGCTGAGATTCAGGATTGGGGAGTGTGCATCCGCCCAGAGACCAGATCTACTCATAAGATCCACTAGCTAAGAAAGCCTGCAAGTCACGGCATTCTAGGAACACCTCAAATTTTTTTCAAAATAATGCCTCAGAGATTTTTTTGATATACCAAACAAAAAAAAATGCATGCATTTTTGATATATCAAAAAAAAAAAAATACCTGCATAGAGCTCTCACAAAAGAAGACTCCTCCAAATATCCAATAAACTCTAGTGTTCGGTGAACTTTTTTGACCACTAACCCTAAGAAAAATTCAGTCAGTCACTAAAATGCCTTTGAGATGAGGCTGAAAGGAGCAGAGAGGACAGTTTTATAATGAAAAGGGATCAGGACCTGCTACCTGATTTGGGGGACTCAGTGCAAAATGAAAATGGGGGTACTCTTGTTCAAAAAGCACTAAGCATTTCAGGATGGAGAGAGCAGTGCGTCAGATGAAACACGGGACCCTCTGCACGTGGGGCCCGTGTGCAACTGTCCAGGTCGAACGCCCTGTCCAGGTCGAATGCCCACGGAGCTGGCCCCAGAAGGGATCCGTGTCTAGGTCCCCAAAGATCACACTGGACTCCAGAGGAATGAGATGTCATAGCTTACAAAATGGCCTGAGCACTGCACTGCACACTTTGGGTGCTTCTCTAAAACTAACCACGTGCAAAATCTGAATCTCAAACTGGAATGTACAAACAGGTTTGGTTCCTAACAACTCTGCATGTTAACTCGAAGCAAGGTACACTTTTAATTGCTGCTTATTGCTACAAAGTTGCCTGTGACAAGAGGGAAAATGTCATCTTGCATCGCAAATCATGAAAACTGAACAGAGATTTCCAAACACATCCCGAATAGAAACGATAAACAACTTCGGATATCATGCTAGAAGATCTTTCTTTACAGAGTGGGTGTTCAAACTTCTTAATTTTCCTATTGGGGAAAACTCCTGGTGTTTTCCAATTACTGAAAATACAGAGAAACCACTTGAGGTGCATAATACATGATGAATCCTTTATTACACACCTTACAAGGACTTTTTGAAATTAACAAGTCCTGAGAAAAAGTAAACGTGATCTAATAAACTTTTGAATAATACTTATACTACATTGGAACAATAAAAGAAAAATACGTATTTTAGTGTGAACAGAGCAATGATATAGCAAGAACAAAAAAAACCTTAAGTGAGGGAGAGCACTGTGCTCTGAGTCAAAGAATAAGTCGTCCTGGTCACTTACTTGCCATAACTGACCAGCTAAACACCAGCTCATACAAAAGGGACGAAGATGAAATATACTCCTGCCATTTGAGAAAATAAACTAGACTTTGTCTGAATTTCTGGATATCTGTACTGAATTTTCCATGACCTTCTGCCAACAGATACCTAAGCTATAAACGATATATATTTCTTTTCATTTCCAGAGACTGCTACATTTTGATTGCCAGAATTCTAGGATGCACACTACAGTTTCTTATTTATTTGTTTGTTTTGTTTTGTTTGCCAATGGTCTGATTTGAAATCTCAGGGTTCTCTGGATGCTTTAAAAATTATTTTCTTTATTTGCCAGGATAGAAATAGCAACGCAGTAACAAAATGTATCCTTGACAGATAAAATGGGTACTTGGCCCATTGTGTTCTCAGCACGGAGGTTCCTGACAAAAGGGAAGCAGGAGGTGGATTCCCAGCGTCCTCACCTGCAGACTGAGCCTGATGTAACTTCCAGCTCCAGGCCAAGGCCAAGGCCAAGGGGGGCAGGTGAAGCTCTAAATACTCAACACTAACAGCACAAGTTCCCTTGCTGGCACCCATAGACCACACCAGTGGTGGAGGTTCTCAGGACACACCTGGAGGAGACGGGAAGCCTGTTCTGGAGAAGTCTGCCCTACGTGAGTCAGCTGTGAGCCTTCCAGAAGCTTCTTCAGATAGATCTAAGTTCAAAACCCCGCCCTGTGACTTATTCTAATTAGTCAGGTGACCTGAGGCCACTCAGTTCCTCTGACCTGTCAATACTGAATCCACAGGGCTGTGGACGGATTAAATGACCCGTGTCAAGTGGTCAAGGGTCTAGGGAAGTAGCTGGCGGTGACAGATATTCAAATACTGGTGAATGTGTTATTCTTTTTTTTTTTTTTTTTTTTTTGAGACATAGTCTCGCTTTGCTGCCCAGGCTAGAGTGAGTGCCGTGGCATCAGCCTAGCTCACAGCAACCTCAAACTCCTGGGCTCAAGCGATCCTCCTGCCTCAGCCTCCCAAGTGGCTGGGACTACAGGCATGCGCCACCATGCCCGGCTAATTTTTTCTATATGTATTAGTTGGCCAATTAATTTCTTTCTATTTATAGTAGAAACGGGGTCTCACTCTTGCTCAGG